>JAUCMX010000020.1:19266958-19366958 GCA_033459395.1 Hemibagrus guttatus
CTCCAGGAAATTAATCAACGCCTTCTCTCCTGACCGACCGCAGGTCAGAATCCGGCAGCGCCGCCGGAGAAGATCAGTTACCGAGGAGAGACGCTCGGAGACTAGGTTTTATTTCGTCTTGGGAACTCTCTTCGCTGAGGTTTGCCCTGAGAGAACAAACGCCGTGCGAATCTCGGAGCAGTTCTGGACCCACGGTCGGAGAAACCGGACCGGGAGGAACTCGCTCGGAAGGTGGAGTAGTTCTTCAGCTCGAGCGCACCTGAGGGCATTGTGCAGAAGTTTTGCTAAGAGTGAGAAAAAAAGCAGCAAACTGTAGTAAAGTTGTGCACTCGTGCCCTGGGAAAGTCTTCAGGAAGCTAAAGTGCTAATCCCGCTCCGAGTGCGTGGCGACAGGACGGTGTCTGGACCATCAGAGCATCATCAGAACCGAGGCAGCTGCACTGAGGCAATCAGCTATGCAGTGGCACACATGATCAAATGCATTCATCCTTATGCAACAGCCCATTGTAGCGCACTCCGCTCACACACTCCGTCACAACGCATCATTATCATCTACATGCACAGTACAGAGAAAACCCAAAACAACTCGATTATCACCGGAATCGGTTCCGAATGCGCGTGAGGGGTTCGCTCTAATCCGTGCATGCGACTCTGGACACATGCGCGCGACACACGCACGATGAGCTCGTGAATCAATTAATTAAGCAAAAAAATTAAATAAATAAATAAATAAATAAATAAATAAAGAGAGAGCTGTGATCTGCTGGCAGAAGGGCTCGCGAGCTAACCTGGAAAGTCGCACGGGGTCACCGAGCCCGGCGCGCGAGCTTGACATGAAACGTCCGACCTTCCCGCTGTGATGTTTTCGCCGCGCCTCACAATTACTGTCGGCGGTGTGATGGACACACACACACACACACACACACACACACGAGTGCGCGCGCGCGCCAGAAAGGATAATAAAAAAAAAAATTAATAAATAAATAAATAAATAAATAAATAAATAAAACCCTGGACGCTTCAGTGTGTCAGTCAGTCAGCGGTCGCGCGCTCGGTCCGTCTGTCGGTGTCGCCGCCGGCCGTCCTGCGCGAGCGCCGTTTCGTCATGTTCCCGTGCATTTTTTTTTTTTTTTTCCCTCTCCCGCTGATCTTATTAAACGCGGCTGTCAGAGACAGTGGAGCCCGCCAGAGACGCCATCATCTCCGCCTCTCTCTCTCTCTCTCTCTCTCTTTCTATCTCTCTCTTTCTCTCTCTCTCTCTCTCTCTCTCTCTCTCTCTCTCTCTCTCTCTCGCGACTTGTTGTGACGCAGACATAAAACACGGAGAGCGATAACGGAGTGGGAGGGAGAGCGACGGCCCCGAGTGTGTGTGTGTGTGTGTGTGTGTGCGAACACCTTCACATCTGTACAGCGACCCGCTGATGCCGGAGGCGTGTCGCGGGTTTAAAGGAGAGCTTCTGTCCCTCAACCGCGCGCACCCCTGTGTGTGTGTGTGTGTGTGTGTGTGTGTGTGTGTAAGCCTCCCTGTCTCTCTCTCTCTCTCTGTCTCTCTCTCTCTCCACTAATTAGCTAAAGTTTCGGACTGTCTTAATTGGTTCGAGCCTAGAGAAGCACGCGGGATTAGTGAGAGAAGTGTTTATATGTTGAAGTGTTTTATTATTATTATTATTATTATTATTATTATTATTATTATTATTAAGGCTATTAGAATAATTATATAGCTTATTTTTATGTTATTATATTTTATATATTTGTAATGTACATTCTAATATTTATTACAAGAACAGCAAAATAATAATAATAATAATAATAATAATAATAATAATAATAATAATAATAATAATAATAATAAGAGAAATTATAGCTTATAATTAAAATTAAATAATAATACTTTTTATTAATAAGATGTTTAACAGTTTTGCAGATTCTATGCTTTATTATTATTGCTAATAATAATAATAATAATAATAATAATAATAATAATAATAATAATAATAATACTGTTGGTGTTACTGTATATACTCTATAGTTTTTTTTACATTACTATTTATCTCATTTTTATATTTATTGAAATAAACATGTATGTTTATTTATTTCCGTTTCTACACAGTAGATTTCCGCGCCAGAGTAAGCGTACAAAAATGCATTTTTTTCTTTTTTTCTTTTTTTTTTTTAACTATTCCAGACACTGTACATTGAAACTGTGAGCTTTATAAGAGATGCACTAGATTTTTAATGCCCAGAGTGGTTCGATTAAAAAACCTATGATAAAGCTGTGAGAAAACGCTCCAAGCTCATCCTGTCTGAAAGCACATGTAATTCAGTCATCTGCATGCTGTGATATTCAAAATGGCCTCTGGGCAGCACAAGCGTCAGTTCTCTCTCAGCACACCAGAGGGCATGAACACCACACTTCCTCACAAGAAAGAGTTTTACCTTCAGCAGCACGCCGGCCTCGTGTTAGTGCCGTTTACCCGCTCACCATTTTATCTTGGGGAATCCCGTCGCCATGTTAAGGGGCTTAGTAGAGGAGCTTTGGGCTTTTGGAACAGAAATAACCCAGAAGGCACTGGGATTTTCCGAAGATCACAGATCATTTCATTTCAAATAAATACTCTGTGTATAAGACAGGCTGGCAGGAGTGCTCTCGTGGGGGCAAAACCGGGCAAATATTTCCTGGAGAATGCCCCTGCGCTGGATAAAATGCAATAAAGTGCCTTGTAGGCTGGACTTATATTGGAGAAAACGTGAAGTGATAACTGCCCCTAATGATTGGAAGAAATGTGATGAAATGCCCTCAAGGATGCCCCTGTGTCTGAGAATGCCTGGGATTATGTCTGGGAAAGCAAAAGGTAAAATGCCCTTTGGGTAACCTTACATTGGAAAAACATGATCAAGTGCCCTAATTAATGCCCTAGATGAAATGCCCTGTAGGATGCCCCTTCATGGTAGAAAGCATGTTGAAATGCCCTCAAGGGTGCCTCTATGTCTGAGGAGACATGGGAAAAGGCCAACAAGGGTACCCTTATTTTTGGGAAAGCACTCTAAAATGCCCTCTAGGGTGACCCTGTGTCTGAGACTGTCACGTTTCCGGTATCCCGAGCATGATGAACCAGACCCAGCGTGGAGGTAGACAACAGACAGGGGTTTTATTAAATAATAAGCAGACATAGACAACATAAACGACACCACATGAACACAGAACATAAAGACGAAGACCAGCCCCGACCCTGGCAAAAGGCCACTATAAATACTAAACATAATTACGAACAACATTGGGAACAGGTGAACATCAATCAGGACACATTGGGGATAAGGCGGGGCTAACACAAGCGCATGACAAACATAAACAATGACATAACACAAACCCCTGCTGGGAACCCCCCCTAGTGGCCCAACACAGGGCCTGCCACCTGTAACATCTCCCCCCTCTCAACGGCGTGGCTCCCGACGCGCCAAACCATACCCCTCCCCGACAGTCTGGGCAATCTTTGGGTCCCGAAAAGGAGCGAGAAACATAGAGAGGCAGGTGGGGGGAGCGAGAAGCAAAGGCGAAGCAAGTGGGGGGAGCGAGGATCAAAGCAAGGCAAGTGGGGGGAGTGAGAAGCAGAAGCGAGACAAGTGGGGGGAGCACGGGGCCCGACGGCAAGGCCAAAGGGTCCCACACGACGTCCACAACCGAGCGGAGGCGCCGAGCGACGTCCACAGCCGAGCAGAAGAGCCGAGCGACGTCCACCACTGAGCCGCAGGGCTGAGCGACGTCCACCGCCGAGCCGCAGCGCCGAGCGACGTCCCCCGCCGAGCACTCGCGCCAAGATGACCTCCGTCCCGCTGGAGCTGGGAACTCCCCAAGGGGCGGGCGGGTGGGAGACAGCTACATCCAATGATCTCCCCCGCCAACCCGGAGTGAGGCGGCGTCCCCCACGGAAAAACAAGGGTGGGGCGGCGTCCCTCACGGTAACAGGAGCAAAACACAAACCAAAACAAAACCCAAAAGGCCAAAGTCCAAAAATCCAGGCCGGAAACCTTCTCTGTTATCGAAAAGTGAGGCGACGTCCCCCACGGAGAACCTGATGGTGGAGCGTCGTCCCCCACGGGAACATGAGCGGAGCAAGGGCCGGAACAAAAAACCAAAATCCAGGAATCCGGGAAAAAGGTAACCAAAGCAAAACATAAAATCCTGGCCTGAGCTGCCGCGCTGGGTCTGTACGGTTTGGCTGGTCTTTCTGTCACGTTTCCGGTATCCCGAGCATGATGAACCAGACCCAGCGCGGAAGTAGACAACAGACAGGGGTTTTATTAAATAATAAGCAGACATAGACAACATAAACGACACCACATGAACACAGAACATAAAGACGAAGACCAGCCCCGAACCCTGGCAAAAGGCCGCTACAAAAGGCCCACAGGGGTACACTTATTTTTGGGAAAGCACTCTAAAATGCCCTCTAGGGTGACCCTGTGTCTGAGACGACATGACAAAAGGCCCACAGGGGTACCATTATGTCTGGGAAAGCCTGCTAAAATGCCCTCTAGGGTAATCTTACCTTGGAAAAACATGACAAAGTGCCCTAAATATTGCCCTAGTAAATTGATTAAATGCCCTGTAGGATGCCCCTTCATGTTAGAAAACATGTCAAAATGCCCTCTAGGGTGCCCCTGTCTCTGAGAAGACCCGACAAAAGGCCCTTAAGGGTACCCTTATTTTTTGGAAAGCACACTAAAATGCCATCAAGGGTACACTGGAAAAACATGATCAAGTGCCCTAATCACTGCCCTAGTAATTGATGAAAGGCCCTATAGGATGTCCTTAATGCTAGAAAATAAGATGTAGGTTGCCTCTAAGGTGCTATTTCACTAGATGGATGCAGTGCAACACTTACGAAAAACTGAGATGAAGTGCCCTCTAGGTGCCACTATGTGTAAGAAAATGTGCCCATTAGACTATGTCTATTGTAGACAGAACATTAATGCACTCCAGATTACCTCTGTTTTTACACCTATTGAATGTAAGGGTGCTTTTTTATGTATTGCCCATGGCCCTGTGTCTGATAATATTCAACCTCAGACCCAAGGAGGAGAAGATCATTATAATCAACAGCTCTAATCTTCCTTTGCTGTGTTTGTGCTTTAAACAGGAAGTCTGCGCTGCTCTGAATATCCTTTAAAGCGGCTATTTGTCATTTTTACAGCCCTCTATTGGCCATGAAGTGAATTGCTGTTATGATGAAAATATTAACAAGCCTTCTTTATCTCTGTCTGACTTGCCATTAAAAAAAGAAAGAAACTGGAAAAGGAGAATGCTTTGAATAAATCCAGAGCCATTTCTGGGTCAGAAAAAAAAAAGCAAACCGAAGCCTAGAATAAAGAACGTATCCAAATAAAAAGTAGCTGTTTGGCAAGTATTAGGGTGCTGTTTTGTAAATGATGGGATGATGGCAGGTTTATTTTGCATTCTAAAAATTACAAACTGCTTCTTTAATCGCTGAAGGACGAGAGGGATTTAATACGTTATGCTATTAGAAAATAGGAAACTGTATCATCCTGTTCCACCCTTTATTATAAGCAGTGGTGTATTGAGACTCGCTGTGAAACATGTTTGTCCGGTGATATGGGAGGAAGCTAACTGACAACTCATAACAAGCCATGATGTCAGAATTACAATAGTGGGCGGGACCTGCAGGTTTTCTGCCTGTCATTAAGTCATTAAAGTGTTTTGGTAATGAGTGTGAAGAAAATCTTTCACTGAGCCAGGAGTTTCCAAAATGTATTTAAATTATTTATTTAGTTATTTATTTTTGTGACAAAAGATTTTCTTGAGGCTTTATCCACCAAGTATGATCAATCCTACTCGCAGTGATATTAACACAAAAGATTAACACACTTTTAATTTTTATTTTTTATTTTTATGAAGGACTGCTTATGGGATTGAGGTAAGAAACTCATACTGAGTTCATATGATTCAAGTCAAATCTCTTCAGTAAAAGATTAACACAAATACTAGCTATATGTATAATATAAATTGTATAATGTATAATATGTATAATATGGATATGAACTTAAAGCTAAAGAGTCGATTCATATATGAATATTAACTGCCAGCACCATCATTATAGTGATATAAACACTCAGGCTAACTTTGCTCAGCCTCGCTACCTCTTCTTCACAGAGATGTAGAGCAGTTAAATAAAAAATATTTGGGTGATTTACAAACAAATCTGGCTGTTTGAACGTCACTTTAAAGTGAGTCGAAAGAATCAACTCGTCTTCGCGAACGAATTCGATTCACTGAAACGAATTTGTTTCGAAGGAATCGATTCAGTAAAAATGAATCGTTACGCCCGACAACGTTGTCGGAGCAAAGAGGTACATTCACTGTAGCCTGGCGCCATTGAAAGTTTTTCAAATAATTCTATTCAGTATATAATATAATTGATATAATTATAATAATGTCGAATTAATTTGATGTTATTCGATTTTCGTGTCAAAAACTAAACACAAGAAGAAACCGAAGTAGGATAAGTTTGAAGAAATTATTTCTCTCAACGCTTTCTCTTTCCCATTCAGTTACAAGTATAAAGAGATTTTTGTACAATTCATATATATTTCTTTTTCTTTTAGTTTTTATTACCAGCATATGGTCGATTATCCTGAAACCATCTTTTTAGACTATATTATCATACCGTGAATATTTAGAAACTATTAACACACTTGCTAAAGTGGAACAAAATGCTACTGGTAAAAAAAATAAAATAATAATAATAATAATAATAATAATAATAATAATAATAATAATAATAATAATATAACTATATGTGAACGAATCGTTCTTTTGAATGAGCTCTTGTAAGTGAATCTTGGGAATCGTTTCGAATGTAATGATTCGATAAAAAGAATCGATTCGCTAGCAGTTGAGTGAATGAACGCGCGGTGCGGTTGCTCATTCGCCGGGTGTCTGCCAACCGCGCAGCAGACCGGAAGTGCTCTGTCACCATAGCAGCCGGAGGGCGTGTGTGTGTGTGTGTGTGTGTGTGTGTGTGTCCTGTTCAACACGAATTCACTTCTTCTCCTCTGCAGTTACACGATAACACACTGACAGGGATCAGGAGGTAGGAGATATGGAGGCTCAGAGTCACTGACTTCACTACTGAACACACACCGGATGGACACAGGACTCCGACACTAGCAGGTATTTGGTTTTCTTTCCTTTTTTTATTTACATTTCAGCTTATTATGATTCTAGGCATCAGGCTGCAGTATTGTAGAGAATCGCATTGATGTATCCGTTTACTGTGTCATCATTATTGTATTTTGAGGACATTGTAATTCAGCGAGCATGCCCGTTTCTTCTGGATGTTTTGTCCTTGTATGAATCCACTTTCTGTTTCAGACACTGGTCTGCCATAAAAGAGTTAGAGTTTACAGTTTACATGAACTTCCCGTGTGAATGATGTCAGCAGGAACCTCTGTGAGCTTGCAAAGAGGACATTAGATTGGTTTGGGGTGTGACCTATAGTAACTTCAGATACACTGTGCTGCCAAGTCATGCAGAAAGATTTTTTTTTTTTTTTGCAAACAGGAAGGAATGAATAACAGACATGGTAAAAAAGAAAAGAAAGTATAAAAGATGTGCAGGCTTTACAGATTTGCAGGTTGCTGTACGGTTTATTTTTCAGTGTTTATCAGCACCTGAGTGACTCGGTGAGAGGCACAGATATATACAAGCTCAGAAGAATGATAGGAAAAACCTTTATCTAACAGTTTTGTCATGATCACAAGCGAAAGCTCTGTCTCTGCATACTTATCTTCCCAAACAATCCCTATCTGTACAATAATCAAAAAACCAGAGAAGGAAGCTGGGAAAGGCAAGGAGGGGTCAGGAATTCAAATTGTGACCTGACTGACCGCCGTAGGGAAATGGAAATCATCTAAACAAATGATCCATTAGGCCCCGTTGGCTTATCACGCACTGTGTAAGCTCTTCTAAACCAACCAACCAACTCAAGTTTGTGTGTGTGTGTGTGTGTGTGTGTGTGTGTGTGTGTGTGTGTGTGTGACACAGCCGCTAGCACCATGCTCCACCGGAATATGAGGACAGCCGGGGTGGAGCTGCCAGAGGTGGGCTCAAAAGATGTCCCTCTCATCGGCTACCGTCCCCTCTCATCA
This sequence comes from Hemibagrus guttatus, assembly GCA_033459395.1. Taxonomy (NCBI): domain Eukaryota; kingdom Metazoa; phylum Chordata; class Actinopteri; order Siluriformes; family Bagridae; genus Hemibagrus; species Hemibagrus guttatus. The sequence continues at coordinate 19,275,125 of JAUCMX010000020.1, forward strand.
GACACCGGGCAGTTGGTGAAGGACATGGGGGTCAGAGAGCGCACCTCCTCTCAGGTGAGCCTGAAATGTTTGTGTCTGTCATCAGGTTGTTCTTCCTCATCATCATCATTACATGATGCTGGTTTTCAGCCAGATTTGAAGATTAAAGCGGGCGTTTGTAACTTTTAGTCTCCCCCTTGCTGCATTTCAAAGCAATCACAAGACCCTGAGAAAGCGATCAGACCTCATATTGAAACGCCTACGTACGCCTGATTCGGTTCCTGTTATGGAAAATGAGCAGAGCTGAGCTGTTCACTGACGAGGGCGGAGCTTTAAATTGTCACAACAGAACCTGTGCAGCTGTTCCTGCGCTTCAGAAAGTTTCATATACAACATATACAACACAATCCTGCCTGTGTTAGCATCCATGCTTTAGCAACAGGACAGGAAGTTCAGGTTGGGAGCATCAAACTGAGCTTTCTCACTTCTATGTTGTTCGATGCTTCGTCTCTGCCTGTGGCAATACGGTTGTACGGCTCTTATCAGCCCTGAGCGGGCTCGCTGGTCCTCCTGCTCGTAACCCAGCTGCTGGGTTCTCAGACAAGCTGTGGAACGTTGTGGTAACCCACACAGACAAGCTATCATGGTACAAGCTAACATGTGGTGATAAGCTATGTTATATTATCATTATCATTTATTATGTCAACAAATGATATCAGATTTTCACCTCCGTTACTTAAGTCCACATGTAGAACCCCCGATTAGCTAAAAAAAAAACCATGAAGATCCCTTTTTTTAATACTGGGTGTGTGGGAAGTGGGACTGGGAATTACTTACATGGTTTGTTTTGTGCTTTTTTTTTTTTTTTTTTTTGCATATATCAATGATATAGAATTCAATCTCAAAATTTTAGAACACAATTTCTAATCATTTGACTTTTTAAAGAGTCTTTATTTTATTTTAGTTTATGGTTTTAGCACACACTACTATCATACGTTCTGTGAACATTCAGAAAGCTTTAATCAAAGGCCACTGGATCGTTTTATGACCATAAAAGTCCACTAGTGTGTTTACATGAAAACGGGAAGACTGTTACTGTGTGTTCACTGTTGCTAGGCAACTGAAAGATATAAACAACCAGCAGAAAGATGTTAGCTAGCTGAGACGTAGCCATTCTGACTTGCAGTTAAGTCTTCCATGAAGGAAATAAAGACTTAGTGATGATGAAAACTATACGAACTTGTCGGGAATGATGTGGAATGGTGTACCTCAGATGTGGAGGCTCTGCATGACTGGAATTACAGTTAGAATTAACCACATTTCCATAGGCACCTGACCATTTTGAGAAAGTGATAAATGTCCCAATAGCGGACTCCTGACGAACGTTCTCTCATGTTTGTCAAGAATTGTTGATTTTTAGGATGGCAGCATTTTGTGGTGCACAAGACAAGTGGCTTTCAGAAGTTTCGTGTAGATACGGTTCAGTTTGGAAGAATCAGGCGCGCAAAGAACACTAGATCTAGATCTTTACATATATTTAACCACTTAAACACTCTCAATGTTTGATATTCTTCCTTCCTATGTTTCCTATTCACTAAATAAACAGTAATAAAAAGCCCTCACAGTACCAATTTCTGTGTATTAACTTTGTATTATTCTTACGTCCTGACCTATTTATGAACACTGCATGAAGATGTAACTTCTGTAACTGACCTCACTCTGGATCCGTGAAGTGATATAAAATGTAAAAAGTAAACGTATCGCTGAAGTCTGTGATCATTCATCGTAATTACTAAATAATAAGCTATGAGCTGAGTCAAAAGTTTAAGCTTTAAATTGAACCGAACGTGACAAAAATAGAGCTTTTCTCAGTTTCAGTGTGCAGTACAGAGCGCCTGGTTCAGTATGTCTCATTATTACTGCTGTGCTCAGATAACACGTTGGTTCTACGAGCTTAAAAGAGAAGTCACACTAAGTCGGTGCGGGGAGATTGCCACGGCCATTTCCCTCCTGTCGGGTCACATGACTCGGCGCCTCATGGGTTTAAAGCAATGGGGTGCAACACAGTGGCTCTTTTGTAAGCAGCGTACTCGGATGACACACTCAGGGACTTGAACAGTCAACACGCTGAAACCGGATCCTGCACCACGGCTCAGGCCTTAATAAAAACCCCGGGCTGGTCGTGTAAGTTAGAAGAAAGCCTCGGGTCATTTTTATGTATGTCTAGAGCCCCGGTTTGGCTAAAAACAGGCCGCTGATGACCCAGATCAGCTTGCAGAGTGTCCTCGTCCTGTGTGTCACCATCAGCGTGTGCAATTCTGGTAAACCAGAATAATGTCAGAGGAAAGAGCATTGCAGGACCTTTTTTTTTATTTTATTTTTTTTTATTACTTCTGATTTAACTGACGTCCTTCAGAAATGTCCTTCAGTGGTCATTAATCCAGACACGTCTGAGAGAACACCCGGGTCGTGTTTATGCAGTATAATGAGTTCAAGCGATGGAGGGATACATGCTCTAGAAAAACGTGTGTAGTCAGTTTAACTCGCAAGTTTTATACTGTAGAATTTATGACTCTTTAATTGCTCAGAAACTAGAAAATTAGTGAGTCAGACTTGTAATTTAACTACATTAAATATTTAATTTTATACTTAATCTTCTTAGTATTTAACATTTAAGGTTACTGATGATAATAAATGTCGCATAACAACATTAATTCATAAGGAATGGAAAGATTTTTTTAAACTCTTCAAATCCTGTTCAGTTTTTGTGGCAAAAATGAATGTTATGCATTTACACTCGAAAAAACAACAACACTATTTAGCTAGGTACGCAGTATAGTAATGTAATAACCTCATTAATGTTCCCTAGCCTAATAAAAAAGGATCTACTATGGTTATAAACCTGCATTAAGGCTTTATAAACTTCACAACACATTTGTGTTTCTTCCTTCCTGTTTATCTTCTTTATAAGCTTATTAAGGAGCTCTTGTCATTGTGTAAGATTTCGCATTTCTGAGGTAACAGTCAACATCCGAGTCAACATCCTTAAGTCACGTTACACGATGAGGTAAATAATTCAAAGGAAGACGGTAGTTTGGTGGCAAGAGGTGAGTTTTGTCACACTAATGGCGCCACTTCGCAGCTCCTCTTCTCAGACTTGAACATCGAGGATGGTCCATTTTCCTAATGCAAATCTGAGATTAAATATTAAAGAATGGAATCGCAAAAAAACCTGGATCTGGACTGTTACTCGGATTCGCCGATCCCTACTTTTCACCGGAAAAGTAGGGATAAGTTCAGTTTGAGAACTGAGGAAAGCGACTTCAAGAAACAGGAAGTAAGACAAAGAGAATGGATTCATGGAAAGATGGAGAGAGGATCCGTAAATAGCCGTCTGTGATGTTGTTTAAAGCACTGCTGCTAAAGTAGTGTACATGACATATGTGATATGTGTGTCTGTGTGTGTGTGTGTGTGTGTGTGTGTGTGTATGTGAGAGAGAGAGAGAGAGAGAGCAGGGAAAATAAGCATCATGACACAACAGCATGTCCTGTTTCCTGTGTTTGTCCACACTTTATTATGCACTTCCTGTAGCCAGCAGCAGACGCACAAGGCTGTTTTGGCTCTGGGGGACTTTTATTCAAAGTGAAACTCACCATAAAAGCTGATAAACAAACGAATAAACAGTGTAAATATTCAACCTGCAAACATCAGAGACATCTTCTTGTTCATTAGAGAGATCATTATTCTAACGAATATACTATCAGGCTTACTTCCTGCACTAAACTCTTTGTGTTATGTGTGTGTTAAAGGTGTAATCTTTTTTAGTGTTTTGTTTAACTGTAAACACATCCATGCACAAGATTACTGGTGTTTGATACGAGTGGTCTGATTAGTTCAGCAAAAAAAAAAAACAGTCATAAATATTATAAATGCTCTACAAGTAGCTGTGTTTAGTAGTATTTCTAGCCCCGCACACATTCATAAAATTGTCAACTGTCCATGACCCCAAGACATATTATTCTCCTACACCTGTGAAACTATAAATCATTAAGTTGGCATTTTTTAATCTTTTCTAGCGACTCGTGATTTATTTGTTCATTTAAAAAATTCATTTGATTAGTTCTGATTCGTTCTGATTCATTAATGGGTTCATGCAGTTAAATGATTTGTTCCGATTCATTAATCGATTCATTCAGTTAAAGGATTCATTCTGATTCGTTAATCCATTGGTTCAGTTAAATGATTCATTCTGATTCATTAACAGATTCATTCAGTTAAATGATTTGTTCCAATTCGTAACCTGTTGGTTCAGTTAAATAATTGGTTCTTTTTCATTAATTGTCTTAATTCAGTTAATCGATTAATTCTGATTCATTAATCGATTCACTCAGTTAAAGGATTCATTCTGATTCGTTAATCTACTGGTTCAGTTAAATGATTCATTCTGATTCATTAACAGATTCATTCAGTTGAATGATTTGTTCCAATTCCTAACCTGTTGGTTCAGATTCATTCTGATTCATTGCTGTACTCATTCAGTTAAATGATTCATTCTGATTCATTAATGGATTCATTCAATTAAATGATTCATTCTGATTCATGAATCCATCGTTTCAGTTAAAGATTCACCCAGCCGTGTAAAATAGTTTTGTCCATCACACATGTGTTTCTGTTGTGGATAAACGTTAGGTTGAAAAATGTTTTGCTTTTTCTTTAACCATTGTGTTTAGATAAAAGGATTTGTGAATGTGTGTGTAAACTGGATGAAACCATTCAACACAGGGGTAATTCCAGGTCCCCCTCTGTTCCAGTTAGCATACAATAGGTGACGAAAATAGAGAGAAAAACAAGAAGGTTGGGAGAAATTCCCAACCCTAAAAACTACTTAAGCGAAAGAGAAGCTGGTTTAATAAAATACTCCGAATGGTGAGTGTTTTATTTGTGAGAGCGTCCTCTGTATAAACTAGCTTATTTACAGTAGTTAGCATAAAACTGAAAGTTTCCTGAACGACTAACACGACATGGGACTTTAAAAAGATCTTACTGGTTCAGTGACCGAGCATCTGCATTCTGTGGGAGTGGATTTTGATTGGCTAGAGAAAATGAAATGATTCTTCTGGTTCTGATTCATTAACGGATTCATTCAGTTAAATAATTCGTTCCAATTCATTAACTTATTGGTTCAGTTAAAAGATTGTTCTGATTCATTAATCAAGTAATTCAGTTAAATGATTCATTCTGATTCATTAACTGATTCATTCAGTTAAATGATTCATTCCAATTCATTAACTCATTGGTTCAGTTAAATGATTCGTTCTGATCAACAATACACAAAGTTATAAAATTGGCACAGGAAGCAGCGAGGAGACTTGGATGTGTTGATAAATGACTGAAAATATGAACGGAGCAGTTAGCATCAGCTCCTTAGCCTTGCTCCACTCTGTCAGAAAAATGCTCGGCTATTTTGTATTTTTTTTAATAAATAAATGGCACTAGATCAACATGGGGTTGGGTTTTTTTCTTACAGATAAAGATGATTTACTAAAAGCACACTGTGGAACAAAATGTCCAGCGTAACGCCTTCTTTTAGTTCTCTTATTTTATTTCGTCTCACATGTAGGTCACTTTAGATAAAGACAGATTTTGCTGTTTATGCACATTACCCGATTAAAACCTTAAAGCCTGCCTCTTAACCCTGTCTGTGTTATAAAAAGCTTTGACGGTGAGCTACACGAGGCTGAGGAGAAGCGTAGCAGGCTCTAAAGAGCCACACGGAGGTGCAGGTTTCACTCTCTCTCTCTCTCTCTCTAACAAAGGTCTGCACCTGCTTACAGCTCGCCTACATGCCTGCTTGATGTTTTATCTCCTGATGTTTGAGGAGATCGTTTTATTCCACAGGTTCCTCCTTCTCGTATTGTCGAGTGCTGGTCGTGATATAAAACGTCAAATTATTCACACTTTAACTGAGGAGTTTTTTCTTACTTCAGCATGTTTTTAGATCTGATATTTTAACTCCCCCCTTCCCTTTTTTTTTTTAGTAAATGTTAATATTTCTGTCACATTTATCCGGGTTTCACTGCAATTGTGCCAGTTGTTCATGTAAAAGCTTTAACGGCTAGGTGCTAGCTGGCTATATTGTTAACCTTTTGCTAGTTTTATAAAAAATATTTTCAAAATCCTAAAAAGTTGCAGTTTGCAAAAGGTTTTGAGGGAAAAGATCTTTGTGTACAGCTTGATTCGCTATCTAGCTGTAATCATTAGCTTTAGGCGTTAGCTATCATTAGCTAGTCATTTCAAAGCATCCAGTAATCCCTGACTGTAGTTCTTTGTGAAAATTTTGTTGCATAAATACGTTTTTAAGATATTAATAAAGATATTATCTCATTTTCATGCTAACTGGTTATTGTAGAAAAGACTTAACAGACAACCGTCAAGGCTACATGCTAGCTAGCCGAATCATTAGCTGTAAGCATTATTTGTGCTAACTCTGCTAGCTGAGTGATTTCCTGTCAGAAATTGCTTTTAAGTAGAACCCTTTTTGGAAGCTAGAAGCTTTAACTTTCGCAAGAAGGCATGAAAAGATGAAAAAGAGTCACATGGTGTTGTGCCGTGATAACTTTTCGTGCAAATCGAGCTGCCTAAAATGATAATCACAAACTTTTCCAATTCATTTCAGCTATTCCACGGACACAGTATTTATCTCACACTATTTTAATAACTAGATTTAATTTAAAAAAGATAAGTACAAAGCGGTAAGGTCACATTCGCCACCACTAGGAAGTGTTCAGGACAGACGAGTTTCCCAGTAACGTGGAAAAAGCCATTTTTATTGTCTTTATGATGGAGAATAAAGAGAAGCTCGTGAGGAAACGAGTGTTTTGTAGAACCGTAAGCCAGAGTAAAAGTTCTGAGTGTTGTTCTTTACTAAAATAATGTTACAGGAAGAATAAAGCACTACATAAGGCTGTACTTCCTGTTTTCTTCTGGCTTTACTGAAGCTGTAAGAGGACAGGTGTGTAGAAATAAGTGCTTTAGTGTTTAAAGGGTTAATTATTTGATGTGAATAAGTCTCATCGCTCAGCCCTTCCCGCCGTCTTCACGTCTGCGTGACCCCACAGAGTGTTATCGGCACCGAGCTTACAGAGACGAGACGTCATGCAAATTAAAGCCACACACAGATGACTGCTGTGTCAATATGCGCCGCTTAACAGGCTTTTCTTTCACCTTCTACAAGCCAGAGGCGACGCTGCGAGCGTGTAAACCATCACAGGATTTACTTTAAAAGCTAAAGATCGGAGCACACGTCCCTCACGTGTCAGCGACGGCATTACTGTGAAGAAAAGACGCAGAAAATGAATGTCTTCAAAAGAATAATCTGTGCTTTGTGTGCAGTCTGCTCTGGACTGGCAGGTTTATCCACTCTGAAGTCAGGAGACCATTCGTGCATGCGTGTGTGTGTGTGTGTGTGAGACAGAGAGACAAAGAGAGTGAGACAGAGAGAGAGAGAGGCAGAGAGAGAGATAGAGAGACAGAGAAAGTGGAGGGGGGGTGAGGCAGAGAGAGAGAGACAGTGAGAGAGGCAGAGAGAGAGACAGAGTGAGAGTGAGGCAGAGAGAGAGAGTGAGAGTGAGGCAGAGAGAGAGAGACAGAGAGTGAGAGTGAGGCAGAGAGAGAGAGTGAGAGAGAGGCAGAGAGAGCGACAGAGAGTGAGAGTGAGGCAGAGAGAGAGTGAGAGTGAGGCAGAGAGAGAGAGTGAGAGTGAGGCAGAGAGAGAGAGTGAGAGTGAGGCAGAGAGAGAGTGAGAGTGAGAGAGTGAGAGAGAGGCAGAGAGAGAGAGTGAGGCAGAGAGAGAGAGGCAGAGAGAGATAGAGAGACAGAGAAAGTGGAGGGGGTGAGGCAGAGAGCGAGAGACAGCAAGAGAGGCAGAGAGAGAGACAGAGAGAGAGAGAGAGAGAGAGAGAGAGAGGCAGAGAGAGAGAGAGAGACAGAGACAGAGAAAGTGGAGGGGGGTGAGGCAGAGAGAGAGAGTCAGGGAGAGAGTCAGAGAGAGAGAGAGTGAGGCAGAGAGAGAGAGAGAGAGAGAGAGACAGTGAGATAGGCAGAGAGAGAGAGAGAGTGAGGCAGAGAGAGAGAGAGAGAGAGTGAGGCAGAGAGAGAGAGAGAGAGGCAGAGAGAGAGAGTGAGGCAGAGAGAGAGACAGAGAGAGAGAGTGAGAGTGAGGCAGAGAGCCCAGTAGCTTTAGTCTGTGTGTGTGTCTGTGTGTGTGTGTGTGTGTCAGACAGAGTGTATGTGAGGCTGAGATCCCGGAAGCTTTAGGCTGTGTGTGTGTGAGAAAGAGAAAGAGGTGAAGTGTGAGACAGAAAGTGTGTGAAGTTGATATTACGGTAGCTTTAGGCGGTGTGTGTGTGTGTGTGTGTGTGTGTGTTATGGGTGCGCCCTCATGACGTGAACATAGTGGGTTGTCTTAGCTACAAGCTCAGGTGTGTTTGTACAGCTCCACGTTGTAGCCTATATGTGTGTGTGTGTGTGTGTGTGTGTGTGTGTGAGAGAGGAAAAAAAGATACAATGAACTCCCAGCAGAGAGAAAGGTCTAGATAAAAAGAATAAGCTCGGTTTATTCAGCTGATGAAAGGCTCGGGAGGAGGCGGTGCTGTTTGTGTCTCAGGCTGCACAGGATTTCCAGGAAGTTGGCAGATCTTCCCCGTCTGAGCTCCTTCAGTAAGTTCAGCCTTCCAGTCTGTGCAGAACTTTATGGCGCATGTCAAGCAGCGTGCTCACCTTTCGGATTAATGATCTTTCTTCTTCCTGAATGCTGGATCGAGTCGTCTTTCACTCCGCCGTAAAGATCTCCTGCGTGTGACAGAACTTTAGCAGCTTCAACAGCATAACTTCTTTAGCTGCACTTTGGACCTTGACCTAATTTGCATGATAATAAATAGATTAGAGGAGGTTTATTGATTTTCATTACAGACACACTGACACTTCACTTGGGAGAACTTTTCAAAAATTCATTGCCGTAGAGTTTCATTTCAGCAAAATCTCCCAGAGGTTCCAGTGACTTCTCAACATCTGAAGAACTGACCACGTTTAAACCATCATTACTTTATAGTGCACTCGAATTCAGAACCCATAAAGGTCGAGCTTATAGTTAGAATTTTAAAAGATACAACACTGAAACCTACAGCAGACTGGTTCCCTGTTAGAAAGAGTCAGAACTTTTAATTATTCCATCAGTGAATGCTTAAAGAACATCTGAGGAACCACGTTGGAGCTACCTGACAGACCGCAGGTCCTAAGAAGGAAATGATAAGAGTTTGTACCACATATGTACTGAGTGAATACCCGAAAACGGAAAGTTCTTCAAATGATCTTTCAGAAGGGAATCCTTTCATATTCAGCTCCACTTTCTTGATACGCTTTCAGAAAAAGCGATTCTTTGAAGGTTAGCTGGATAATTAACGGTTCCTTATTTCCAAAAAAAAGTTCTATCTGGAAGCACTTCTCACATAGAAAACACTAAGAGGAGAAAACTGGGTTCTTTTGAATGGGTTTGGTTGATAATTAAAGGGTTCTTCGGGGGGAAAAAAAGAGAAAACCTTCGTGATGTTGTTTTTTAAATTCATTTAAAATTGACGCTGTATATAAACACTGTACTGAAATGGTGACTGAAAGCCTATGTGTGTGTGTGTGTGTGTGTGTGTGTGTGTGTGTGTGTGAATCATGTGATGTCATGCTTTGTGTCTCATGAATATTTCATGGTGGAAAGTCCAGTCCGGTGCCTGAAGCCATTCGATATAAGCGTGGAATAATACATGACCACGTTTCTATAGTTCTGCACTTTTTCCCTCTGATTCTTTATTGTTTTCTGCAGAAGGTAAAACAGTTCCTGCGACACATTACATCTTCCATAACACGAGACTATTTCTCAGAGGCTTCGCGTTAAACACGCCGTGAAGTTTTCCACCGTACTCGGCGGCGACCGAATGAAGGGATTGTGTGAATGAAAGCGGCGCTTTGTCGCCCTGTGAGTGTGACGTGCTTTAGGTCGTAGTCATGGCTTTGTGAAATTCATGCTGGGATTAAACGGTCAGCTGGTGGGCAGAGACAGAATTTTTAAACGCCTAGAGTGAAATTTTATTCCTTGCTTCAATTATTTACTGATTCATGAAGAAACTGAATAAACAGGCTCATCTTGCCGTAGATGTGTAACTACCTGTCTATACACCGATCAGCCATAACATTATGAGCAGTGAGAGGTGAAGTGAATGAGACTGAGTATCTCCTCATCATGGCACCTGTTAGTGGGTGGGATATATTAGGCAGCAAGTGAACATTTTGTCCTCAAAGTTGATGTGTTAGAAGCAGGAAAAATGGACAAGCGTAAGGATTTGAGCGAGTTTGATGAAGGGCCAAATTGTGATGGCTAGACCACTGGATCAGAACATCTCCAAAACTGCAGCTCTTGTGGGGTGTTCCCGGTCTGCAGTGGTCAGTATCTATCAAAAGTGGTCCAAGAAAGGAACAGTGGTGAACCGGAGAGCGGGTCATGGGCGGCCGAGGCTCATTGATGCACGTGGGGAGCGAAGGCTGGCCCGTGTAATCTGATCCAACAGACGAGCTACTGTTGCTCAAATTGCTGAATAAGTTAATGCCGGTTCTGATAGAAAGGGGTCAGAATACACAGTGCATGACGGATCGGGGGACCGACACAATATTAGGCAGGTGGTCATAATGTTATGCCTGGTCAGTGTATATATAAGAAAGGAATAAAACACAGTGTGTGGTGCAGTTACAGGAAAACAATCAGTGGGTTGTGTGATGAAGTGGATTTACTCTAATGAACGAGACTTTGTACCTTTTATAGTTAACAAATAATTTAGTTCCTGTTGTCACCTACGTTATAGCAGCTATAAACGCTTATACCTTCACCTTTATTCTCTCTCATCACATGCATTTAAAAAACTTTCCATTTTCACACCGTGTCTGCCGAACGAATGCCCTGTGAATGAGCTGTTACTATAGAGACGATAACGAGTCAGAACCGGTGCATTAATATTAATATAAAGCTGTGATGTGCAGCTGCACTACAGTCGAAGCTACAGCGCGAGAAATCTAGAACACTTTCTGAGACAAAAGATCTGTTTAAACAGAATGTGAATGTGAAATAAAAGACTACACAAGAGTGTGTGTCTGTTCAAATATAACCCTAATCACACTGCGCGTGCAAATTAACATTGGACTCTAATTTTGTGTTAGCTCTGCCCTCTATTATTAAAGCAAACACACAAAATGTGTTTTTTGCTCATGTGAAAGACACAATCCTCTGTGGATCCTGTTCATAAATTAGTATTACATTTTTCACACACACACACACACACACACACACACACACACACTGAGTTCGCTCTCAGTACATTGTTTTGTATTAGTGTATGGGTTGATGCTGAGTGAATACACCTCTCACATCTCTGCTGTGTTCCTCAGGTCGAAGCTTCCCCGATGAAAACCACTTGGTACTGTCCACTGGACCTGGTGAGCCCACGTTTCTCTCCTGACCTTTTTATGAAGTTTCTCGAAGAGCAGCAGATAAAACTCAATTTCTTTAATAACTAAGTAAAGTGACAAATATAGCACAAATGTATTAGAAAATAAAGGACAAAGCACCAAATATCTGATATGGTGATATCAACATGCTCCAGCATGATCTACAACCTCAAACCTTAAATCTTACACCCAACCTTACCCCTAAACCTACCCCTAATCCTACCCCTAACCCTAAATCTAACCCTAAATCTAATCCTACCCCTAATCCTACATCTAACCCTACACCTAATCCTACCCCTAATCCTAAACCTAACCCTAAATCTAACCCTACATCTAATCCTACCCCTAATCCTACATCTAACCCTAAATCTAACCCAAAATCTAATCCTACCCCTAATCCTAAACCTAACCCTAAATCTAATCCTACATCTAATCCTACCCCTAATCCTACATCTAATCCTACCCCTAAATCTAACCCTAAATCTAATCCTACATCTAATCCTACCCCTAATCCTACATCTAACCCTACACCTAATCCTACATCTAACCCTAAATCTAACCCTAAATCTAATCCTACATCTAATCCTACCCCTAATCCTACATCTAACCCTAAATCTAACCCTAAATCTAACCCTAAATCTAATCCTACATCTAATCCTACCCCTAATCCTACATCTAACCCTACACCTAATCCTACCCCTAAACCTAATCCTACCCCTAATCCTAAACCTAACCCTAAATCTAATCCTACATCTAATTCCTAAACCTAAACCTAGCCCTACACCAAGTCCCACACCTAACCCTAACCCTACACTGAAACAGTTTTAAAACTAAAAAACATTTTAAAAAGCTTGACATTTCCTTTTGTACACTGGTTGTGATTCTATTTGTTACACCTAACCCTACCCCTAACCCTGACTCACGTGAGCTGGTTCACTAGCAGTGATTTAGCGGGTTAGCTCAGTTGACTAGCTCTGTTGCTGTTAGCAGTGATCGCTATAGTTATTTAATGTGTGTTTGGAATAATATCTAACACTGTTAAAGCTCGAGGTTCGCATTAGTCTGATTGTTATTGTTTCTGTATCAGTCCACTGTTACTGAGAAGGAGGAGGACGGCATCATCTACACGGTGGTCGTGAAGCCCAACCACAGTGACCCTAATGCACAGGTAAAACCATACACTCGCAAATCCTTGACTGTTCAGTTGTTGGATTACGCAAAATTATGCTCAGAATTCGAGTCATTGTTTTCCACCACTTGAGGAGGTGTAATATCTTTTTTCCTTCTACATCTCATTTATTCGAGCCACAATAGTCATGTGCAATCTGTGTGTAATTAATCGTAGTCCTCCATTTCTGGAAGGATTTCCGTTTCAGCTTCTTACCTTCGATCGATATTAAACATATTATCTGCAAGCTGCACGATTCATCCTGAATTCATTCCCGTATTTATCAACGCCGTGGTGATCGATCGCGTTCTACACACTGCACTCACACACACTTTCCCACTTCAGTCGTCATGTCAGCGCTCGCAGTGTGTAAAAGCCGGGACAGAGGAGAAGCTGGTCCTTCACCTCCTCCACTCCTTCTCCATGGAGGACACGTCCTTCATCTCCATTTTCCTCTCCACCTACCGCTCCTTCACCACCACTCAGAGGGTGCTGGACATTTTGACGGACAGGTAAAGACCAGATGAATTGGTTTAGTGCGTTCTATGTTTGCTTCATTTGTGCATGTCAGTGTTTCTGCGTGATGTTTATCTGCATTTTCTGGCATTTAGGATGGGAAATCCTCCAGGAGACAGCGGTAGTCCCACACGTCAGACCTTCAACAAGTGAGCGCTCTCTTGCTTATTGCACAAAGGTGTTAAAGGTGTTAGAATGTGGCTTTCTGTCCTTATATATCAGAAAGTTTCCCTCATGGTCCATTATTCATTATTAATAGCTGAATGTTAGCCTTTAATAATACAGCGGAACCTCGGCATACGAATGCCCTCCCTTGTGAAGTTTTGCCTTAAGAATTGAAATTTTGAAAATGTAAAATTTTGCATAGGCATAGGAAGCATTTTCGGCGTACGAACCGAACTGAACGATGGCTTACTTGCGTGTACATCCGGGAGCCGTACAAAACTTGTTAGTGTCAGTGGAAAGCCAAGCGAAGCTAAACTAACGCTAACTAAAGCGAGTTTACAAATTTTACAAAAACAATTTCAGTCAGCAAAAGCTGTTGTGAAAGAGTCAACCCACGATACCAACATTGCCTTCGCAATGCGCGTTCGAAAGCTAGGTGATCTTTGGGGTGTTTTATTGTTGACAGATCGGTGGCGTGGGCGGTCTGTTCTATTTTTAGCCCAAGCTTTGTGGCACGACTTCCTGTGAGGAGCCTCGACATGGAACGCTTGGCTTGGGTCAGTTCTTTGTAAGCAGCCATACAGTTTACATACGCTTCGTATCGGTGATATTGGTCATATTTTTGGGTGGCTGGAACGGATTATCTGCATTTACATTATTTCTGATGAGAAAATCCGTTTCGCAATACACATTTTCACCTTAAGAACTCGCCTCCAGAACAAATTAAATACATATGCCGAGGCTCCACTGTAATAGCTTTATTATAAACATATTTAATGTATTTTATACTTGTTTATTTAATATTATGTTTTGCCATGATTTTTTTTTTCTCTTTGGAAGCTTATATGTGTCTCGCACTTTAAATTTGATTGTATTTCAAAAATAAGAATAAAAAAAAGATGAAAATGCATAAATTACTATTAAATACATTGATTACGATATTCTTATATTTAGATTAAATTAATAATCATTTATAATCAGTAATTATTCATGATTAATCAATGCTTAATTTGAAGAAAAACAAACACAATATACAGCTGATCCAAAATCAGTGTGTTCCTGTGACACACTAGACACATGCTATTATGTTTCATCTGTGTGTGTGTGTGTGTGTGTGTGTGTGTGTGTGTGTTGTGTTTAGGGCAGTGTGCACCGTGTTCAGCACGTGGTTGAGCGAATATCCGGAGGATTTCCACACTCTGGGTGAACCCTCACGCCTGCTCCGCCTCGCACCGCTGATGCCAGACCAGGTGGGGTCAGAGGTCAGAGGTCGGCTGCTGAAGATCGCCGAGGAGCTCAGCGACAAATCCCTGATTCTTGAATCTACTTCAGGTAAAAAAGCGCCTTTATTTTCTTGTTTTTTTTAACACATTTAACATCAATAAATAACAAATTCTCTAAAAAAGCTTTAAATAAAACAAACCTACAATCAAATCCAGAAATATTGGATATCGAATAAGTATGAAGAGTGCAGCTAGTTATCCATTAACTTTTGTAAAAAATAAAACATCATAGTGTCAGGCTGTTTTCTCCAGATCCTGGTTGCCTCTGCCAGGAGGTCATTCATGGCTCAAGCCTCTGTCCATTGCACCTAGTATTTATTTGATATATTTATAGAGGGTCCCAGTATTTTGGGGTTAAATCATACCACGTTAAATCAGCTGATTAACACAATCACGGTTATCAGTCAGATGTTCTGATTTCAGGACAAGACCTCAATACAGGTCTAACCACCTGTTTTGTTTTTTTACCTGATTGTGGATGTGATCAGTGCAGATATTCACAGCTGCCCTGTTTTAGATTCCACCTCAAACACTTTTCTCTCGAATCCATCGCCTGACCCGGCACATTTCGAGGCCACCAACATCCTGGCTTTTCCCTCGAGCGTCATAGCCGAGCAGCTGACCAAGATCGAGACGGTGAGGGTTTCCTTTTATACACTGACGAACACTGAGCACTTTCCTTCCTTTCTGTCTTTTCTATATAAATGGAATTGTTTAATTCGGTTATTAATAGCATAATATTAAAATATTACAGTCTCGCATATTAATGCTGAAGCTCGTGGCTTCTTTATTTTAGCTCATGCAGTGAATAAGGTTATTTACTCAAACTCTCATGAAGGCTGTTTCTTCCTGGTTTTTCTCTGCTGGTCCAGGAGCTGTTTCTGAAGCTGGTGCCGTATCACTGTCTGGGCTCGCTGTGGTCTCAGAGAGACAAGAAGGGCCGTGAGGGCGTGTGCTGGTCGGTCCGAGCCACGGTGCGCCAGTTTAATCGCCTGGCCAACGCCGTTACGGCCTCGTGCCTGTGGCAGACAGAGCTGAAGACCCAGCAGAGGACACGGCTTCTGGAGAAGTGGATCAGCGTAGCCGAGGTTCTGACACTTTACACACACTTTCGTCCTCAGTTTTCTTACAAACGGATCGATTAATCCAGGTCGTGTGAGCTGATGTAGAATTTGCCTCAATGGATCTTTATTATTGTGAGAATTCAGTTTATACAGTTAAAGAATTCGTTGCGTTCTACACAGAATTCACTCGGCTGTATAAAGGAAGAGCTGGAAGAGCATTCCCTGCTCACACACTATTTAGTGCACTAGCATGTGATTTGGGATGATACACCTCACATGATCACAGTCACAGAACACACACAGACACCTCTATGTGTTTTGTTAGCCACAAGCTAGCAAGCTAACTTTAGTGATCATGTGTTTTTATTTACATGTGATTGCGATCTTCTCGAAACAGTGGCCAGTGTCTTCAATGGATTTATCCCACTAATGTTTCCACGGTGATTAATTTAAAGTAAAGTCTATGTTCTAAACGATAAAACTGCTATAAAGTACTAAAGTGATTTATTTTGCCATGTTGACATGACGAGATGATGAAGAGATTCTTCCTGAACAGGAAGTTGTGTGTGTTTCTGTGTATATTCTGAGGAAATTCCGAGTTATGAGCTTTAGTCAAAACAGTGAAAGTGAAAGGATTTGAAGGAAAGATCTCATTCTGCTGAAAATCAAACCCTTTATTTCTCTTCCACTATGTGTTCCACTCCCCATTTTGTTGTTGATCCTCGAGAAGCTCTTGCGCTGGTCCTGGAGTCATGAGGAATCTCTCGTGTGATTCCCAACGTGATAAACACGTTTCTTGTTGTTTTTTTCCCCATATTTTGGTGTCTTCTGAGCAGGCGTGCAGAATAAGGAAGAACTTCTCGTCCCTGTACGCCATCGTGTCGGCGCTGCAGAGTAACTCCATCCACAGACTGAGGAGGACGTGGCAGGAGACGGACCGGTGAGTGTCTCGTTTCTGACCATCACAAGCTGCAGCCTCAGGACAAAAAAAAAAATCTCCTAAAAAAAACCCCAGTAAAACCCTGTCAGAGGCTCTGCACCCGCTCCAAAATGATTGGCACCCTCGGTAATCTCAATCTCACACTGAAAGTATGAGCAAAATGAAATCTTTAATTGTGTTTATTGCAAGAAGAAGATAAATCCTGTTTATAAATAATTATAAATATTTTTTGAAAAGCTGCATCACAATTATCAGCAATTATTAGCTTCCCAGAAATTCCTAAAAAACAAAATGTTTTGATTTAATTTAATTCAACTGATTGTTTAGAAATGTTAATAAATACCTTAATTATACATAATTAATTACTCAAGAAATTTAATTAAAACATTTAAAAATGAATAATTTATACATATATTTATAAATATATGTTTATATTTACAAATATAAATAAATAAATATGTGATGTAAATATTATATAAATATATAATAATTATTAATTATTGGTATAATATGATAGGGGATTATTTATACAGAATTATTTCATGTAAATTGAGTAGTAATCTTTTTAAACTCTTTGTTAATTATCTGAAATATTTCCCGAAGCATCTGCTGACTTAAAGTTACATAACAATTCTCAGTCGCTTCAAATAGACTTTTTACTAGGATTTTACTCACTGAGTGTTAGATTTATTTAAAAATATATTAAACACAGAAAGTCTTTACTACTGGAGCCATTTTCCAGAACATTCCTCATGCTCCTAACAGTTATTAGTTTTATTGCTGATGAATAAATCAACATCGGTTACTGAATGATGTGCGTGAACGTGAATAAGTGCGTCGTAAGAGAGTATAACGTGTGTAACAGTAACACAAAATGGCTTGAGTTGCAAGTTTTTAATTCATTCATACATCTAGTCATTTGAATTGGTTTAGAATGAGGAAGACTAATGTGTGTGTGTGTGTGTGTGTGTGTGTGTGTGTGTGTGTGTGTTGTGACACTGACAGGGAGGCGATGAAGCGCTATGAGGAACTGGCCTCCATCTTCTCAGAGAAAGACAATTACTCGCAGAGCCGAGAGCTGCTCAAAGAAGTGAGTCATGGACACGGGCACAAAGGCTCGCATTCACACGTTCCACCGATCGTACGCTCTCCGCCTCGGAGATGACGTCCACGCGTCCGACGTACCAGTGGATGAATAACAGGCAGATCAGATAAAGGCTAAAGTGCTAATCAGAGCAGGAAGAAAGTGAAGGCATTTAAATCCTGATGTGTTAGCGGAGTGATGCAGATTCAGAAACACCCTGACGTGTCAGAATGTTATGAGCTGACTCTGCAGTCCATTTTGCATACGCTGGTCAGTTTCTGTATTGATTCACTAAACAGTAGACAGGAACTCCGGCTTCAGTTCCCTGTGTGAACTTCTTTAATCGAGGAAAATATAACAGACTGTTACCTCACGACTCAGTCACTGACCTTTCTACACAGCTGAAGAGCTTTATTCCTCTTATACTACAGCAATTTTCGCAGATTATATTCAGTGAAAAATATCGCACATATCGTACTTTTAGATCCACTAACAGTTCGATTCGATGCCACGGAGCTGAAATAGTTCTTGTGTTTACTTATGTTATAGCAGCTTCCTCACCAAAAAACACAGCTTGTTGCTTCTGATACAGAAAAACTGCAGAAATCGTAAAATCTTCTGTCAGAAAGGTTATAGCTTTAGTTCTGACTGCTACAAAACACTGACACTGGAGTTTTGGGACGTCTGCCTTTACATGCACATGAATGTAATATGGAGTTCTCTTCTGGGAAGGCTTTCCACAAGGTTTAGGAGTGTGTTTATGGGAATTTTTGACCGTTCCTCTAGAAATGCATTTGTGAGGTCAGGCACTGATGTTGGAGAGAAGGCCTGGCTCGCAGTCTCCGCTCTAATTCATCCCAAAGGTGTTCTATGGGGTTGAGGTCAGGACTCTGTGCAGGTCAGTCAAGTTCCTCCACACCAAACTCACTCATCCATGTCTTCATGGACCTTGCTTTGTACACTGGTGTGCAGTCATGTTGGAACAGGAAGGGGTCATCCCCAAACTGTTCCCACAAAGCTGGGAGCATGAACTTGTCCAAAATGTCTTGGTATGCTGAAGCATTAAGAGTTCCTTTCACTGGAACTAAGGGGCCGAGCCCAACCCCTGAAAAACAACACCTGAACTCAATGATTTGGAGGGGTGTCCCAAAACTTTTGGCAATATAGTGTATTAACATATTAGAGCAAGCGCATTAATGTTATCGTTAATATTAATGTAAACCTTTTGATTTTTTTAACTGCACTATTGCTAGAGCTGCTGACCAATCAGAATTCAGAATGAAATGAATGTGCTCTTGTTTACAGGAAGGCACGTCCAAATCTGCTAACGTAGACACTAAAATCAACAACAGAAGACACACGGTGAGAGAGATTTAGTCAGGTGTAAACTGTCCCTCTCAGCAGAAACACGAGTCTGAACATGTGTGTGTGTGTTTATCGTGCAGTCCAGCGCTCAGGGCACCGTGCCGTACCTGGGCATCTTCCTGACTGACCTCACCATGCTGGACGCCGCGGTCAAAGACAGGCTAGAGGTGAGATGCGCACTTGATTCATACGTCAAAGACAAAAAACGAATAAAACTCAAATATTTATATATTTTTTTCATTTTCCACTCAGAATGGCTACATCAACTTCGATAAACGGCGTCGAGTGAGTTTGATTTCTTTTTTTCCCCTTCTCAATATTTTATCATAAGTGCAGGATTTGATTTCTTTTCCTTCTCCTCCCTGAAGGAATTTGAGGTTCTCGCCAAAATCCGTCTCCTCCAGTCGTCGTGCAGAAACAGCACTTTCCGCGCGGACGAGACGTTCCTGCACTGGTACCACAGCGTCCCCACGCTGACCGAGGAGGAAAGGTCCGCTCTCTCACGGTCTCATGCGCTCGATTAGCTGTTAATTATTCCTGCACAGAGTTGCGTAACAGGGACATGTGGGGGCGGAGCTAGAAGTAGTGCAGATCATTGATTGGTCAAATACACGTCTCTGGGCGGAGAATCTTTTGGTCTTCACTTTAGGTTCAACCTCAAACAGCCACTAGATGTGCTCACTACATAGGGCACTTGGTGTGATGACGTGATGTAGATCCTACATACTTGGTTACAGATCAGATTTTAGAACAAATATTTAAAGCCAAAGAAAAGGAGACACGTATTTTTCTGTATGTTGTGTAAAAGTATTGGCACCCTTATTGAGATACACATCCTGATCACGTCCATCACTTCCAGTCCCTAAAGAAACTCCACTTACTTTCAAGGGACCTGTTCTATACAGTGATTGACATTTAAGGGATAGTTTTGCATTAGTGTGTTGTACAGCAGAGTCTGGTGGCTGTGTGTAATGGTGTCATGTGATGTTTGGATGCAGCTACAGACTGTCCAATCAGATCGAGCCTCAGGGGGAGCCGAGTCCAGGACGTCTAACGCATCCTACTGTGGTCATCACGGAGTGTCCTGAGTAAGCGTCTCACACACACACACACACACACACACTTTCTCACTCAGGAATAGAGGTACTAATCTGTGAGCCTGTTTTTAACCGTAATTAGAGCACATTCTGCGTGTAAGAACGTCAACTCGAGAGTGCACGTCACTCTGTCACGTACCAACATGACAATACTGTTCACGAAGGATCCGAAGGAAAGCGTAAGGAAAGGTTGGAGAGCTCTGAGCGTGACTCGTGATGAATTCAGTTCTGTACACTAATGTCCAGGAAATGAATGAGTCCCGTTTTTGTGTGTGATTGTTTTTTTCACCTCCTCAAACCACACATCTGTATAGTCGTAGTTGCCAGGTGCACCGTTTTCCCGCTGATTTGTTAAATATCTAAACTTTAAACATCGAAACAATTTATTTTCGTACATACATTTTGTTTCTTACAGTGAAATACTTTTTTTTCTGCCGTGCTAATCTGGCAACCCGGCTCAAATCAGGCAACCCTGCTCATTTTCCCAGAAATCCGACAAACACATTAAATTCACCTTATGTGACATTTCTAATGTTGTGAGTGTTCCAGAAGCTGCGATTGACCACAAAACAAAATGAATAGAGTTTTATTACAGTTTAGTGAACTTTTTGTTTGTTTTGTTTTGTTTTTTTAGCATTTCCTCTTTAGCCCTGAGTTTTTTTCCACAGCTCGTTGGCTAACCGTTTCCGCTTCACCTCGGCTTTTAAACTGCAGTTTGGACTGGATGCTGAAGATTTAGTAGCTGGATCCAGGCGTGGTTTGCATGATGGCTTCATTTACTCACTCAGTCTTGCAGAGTTAGTGCACACTGATGTAGTGAAGGTTCTCAGGCTGAAAGTACGGTGGCTGGGAAGCGCAAAACAAAATAACAAACCTGAAAACAAAATAAACCCCAAAAACACAAGGAGAATTCAGACAAAGTGGAAAAGCTAGGTATAGTGTGTGAATGGAATTCTTACCTCTGATTGGACGATTTTTTTGTGACATCACTAACTTTTTTGCCGTAATACTGAGGACGTCTCATTTTGAAATGGAAAAACGTGTACAGATTGTGACACAATACCAATTTATACAGTTTCTAAGAATGAATCCAAATGACTTTTAAAAGAGTTAAAGACTTTTAGACATCTACATCATGTACCACAGTTACTTACAACTACAGTATAAATGACTCTTTTAGCTTTTAGGCAGAAGGACAAAGGAGCAGTGTTTATTGAGACTGCAGTGTATGCAGAAATCTGTGTGTGTGTGTGTGTGTGTGTGTGTGTGTGGTCTCCAAAGCCTTCCTGCTATTAGAGCTGTTTGTCAGGGAAGTCCATGCGTTTTGTGTTTGTTCAGGATAAATCCCGTAGAAGCCGCATGCTGACGAGACGCTTCCCTGAGTGCAGTTTCTAACAAATTGAATTGTCCTTTTCTCTCTCTCTCTCTCTCTCTCTTTGTTTCCCTCTACCACCCCTCTCTCTCTTTCTCTCTCTCTCTCTCTCTCTGTTTCCGTCCCCCCCTCTCTCTCCCTCTCTCTCTCCCCTTCTCTCTCTCTCACACTCCCCTTCTATCTCTCTCTCTCTCCCACACTCCCCATTTCTCTCTCTCCCCCCCTTCTCTCTCTCTCTCCCCCTCTCCCCCCCTTCTCTCTCTCCCTCCCAAACTCCCCTTCTATCTCTCTCTCTCTCTTCCTCCTCCCTTTCCCCCCTTCTCTCTCTCCCACACTCCCTCTCTCTCTCTCTCCATCAGCGCTCTCTCTGCTGTGACAAGCTCAGGCATGGATGCTGATGGAATATTTGATTTCCCTTCGCCTGTCAATCACCTGCTCTCCAGACTCGCTAAGGTAAAGAGCAGAGTGTGATTGAATTCTATCACTGCATTAAGTTATTTACACTCGGTTATATCATCACTTTTATCTCACTCTATTCAGCACATTTTCTGATAAAGAAAGCAGAATTTAACTCTTTACTCTTTAACTCTTTCCTCGTCTTTCTCTTTCCTCACCTCCACGGACCTCCTTAAAGTCTTGTATATGATGTCAGTAAGTAGAATGATCCTTATCCCTCTTATTTATTCCCACCACCTATTTTTATTTTAGCACATGAAATCCCCTTCTGTTTCCTGTCTGGATGTCGAATCTTCCCCTCCACCCAATGACCCCACCCCCACTGCTGTGACCACACCCAGTAACACCTCCAGAACCCATCGGCGCTCCGTCTCTTGTGGCAATGCTCCGTCTAATCACGCACCGGGGGCGGGGCCAGACATGCGAATCGTCAAGATACGGATGGATATACAGGACGGGAATTTATATCGAAGCATTCTGGTACTGTCTGGTAACCACAGCTCTGAATCGTTTAGCTAATACTGATGTAGCCAAAGACATGTTATTGTGGCTAACATACAAGGCTGGCTGATGTAGCTAACAACCAGAACAGCCACTGGTTTTACATCGTGTAAAATTTTAAAATTGTGTTACATCATGTTAAAATAAACGCAGGTCTCTAACATGTCTTTAAGGTGTACCTCAGGGCTCTGTATGCGGACTGTTGTTCTTTTTTTCGCTGACTTTAGATGAAAAATAAGCTTGGAGTTAGCTTCCAGTTATGCAAAACCTACTGCTATATCTGTACTGGAGCGACAAGGCTAATGTAACTACCAAATTAGAGACACTTATAGTCAGAAGTTTAGCATAAGGCTACCTGCTGATTTGTTTGAGAGATTTCTGTTCATTTGCCTCGTAACTCCAAAACACATCTTGGATGATATATATATATATATATCATATATGGAGTTCAAGTTGAAATACACACTGTATAAACTGTATTATCTCTCTCTATCTCTTCTTCTCGATTCGCTTCATTTCTCTCTCTCCTCAGGTTAGCAGCAATGACAAAAGTCCCACTGTGATCAGCTCAGCGTTAGAGAAACACAACCAAGACCCTCGAGAGGCCTCCAAATATGAGCTCATCCAAATGCTTCCTGAAGGAAAAGGTAACCCCACGCCTCTTCCTCTTCATCCTTTTGTATTCAAGAAACATATGAAACAGCAGGCCTTTTTATTCACGATTAAACCTCGAGTGAAAATCTGGGGAAAGTTTGCACCTTTTGTGTGGAAACTCGAGAAGAAACGATCAGACGATCATATGCGCAGCAGTTTCATATTTTCTAAACCGATGTGTAAACAGTTTAATAGGCTAGCAAAAAGATTTATCCATTACACTGGTGCTTATAAATTTTAAAGAGCTTTACAACTGTTAGGAAATGAGATTATAAACAGTTATTAAGGTCAAGTATGGATAGAAAAGTATTTAATAAATATTTCAAGTTGATAAATATTTAAGAATATTTATCAAATTCTGAATAAGAGATGTAACCTTTTAATACGCTACATGCACTCTTTTATCAATTTGTTAGCTGTTAAACTGAGATACGCTTTTAGTTCAGCGTCATTTTGTCCACAAGCGTGCAAACTTTTCCACTTTTATTAGCGATCTGCTCGCTAATAAGAATCCCATTTTATTTCTCCCAACGGACAGAGCTGACAATACCCGCCACAGGAAACGTGTTCTATGCCATGAGCTCGGCTAGCGTGGACTTCCTGTTGAGGAGACGAGGAGGAAACACGCCGCTGGGATCTCCATCGCTGAACAATGACACCAGCGCAACTTTTCCACGAATCAAGGCCAAGGGGCGGCGCCTGGTCCGAACACTCTTTTAACACGTTTTGGGTTTTTTTTTTTATCGGAGACAAACGTGTGGCGTAACAAGCAGCATGCAGTAACATACCGGAGACATGATTAAAGGGATATGACAGAGTTTTTTCTTCTTCTTTATCTGCAACATCCATCAGCGAGTCCCTGAAGCGAGGGTTGATATAACCCCAAACTCTTTAACTGTAATGGACAGATGTTGGGCAGATGTTGAACTTTAACTAAAAATTATTACATTTTTTCAAAACACAAGAATTGTGTAAGACAGGCGTGTGTTTTGAGGTTAACTCTGGCTAGTGTTAGCTACCTGCTTTTAAGCTGGCATACACAAATAAATTCTTAGCATATTGAATCTCGCGACTTCAAAACATCTGCCTTGATTTCATCCATTACAGATGAAAGTGAGTAAACAAGAGGGAGTGAAATTTTAGCGCACGGTGCTCACACTTCCACTTGACTTCCACTACAGCGTGTAGATATGAGTTTAAACTCGTCAGACTTTAATGAGTGTAAAGCGCAGATCGAAATGAATCAGTTGTTTCAGCTAAACGCCGCGCTGGTGTTTTTTCCAGAAGTTCAACTAAGACAGCGGCGCGAACGAGAACGATGCCAATGCCACGTCGCCGACGTTACGCCGGTTCTACCTCGGACGGAGCGGAACTCTTATTAGCTTCAGCTAACCCGTGTGAACACTGCGATGATAAACGACTACTGAACCACGACATGTAGCACTTAAGGGTACTAACGCACGTTAACGTCCTACAAAACACAAACACGACGATAAAAAAAAACTCACTGCCACTTTTTCTAACCAAGTATACAAACACCAGCTTCGGACTAAAGCTCGTGTCTCTGCTCGGGGTTTATTTTTTTAGCGATTTTGAACACCCACAACACCGTCCACTTTTACCACCTCATATCCAGGCAGCGGCCAAGCTTTGGAGCGTTTATTACAGATGTTGGATGCACACTGAGAAATGCAACACTAAGTAAAGAAATGGCTATATTTCGATGTTTATTCTGATCGTAAGCGCGTACAGCTTTAAGTCCGATGCGTCTCTGGTGTTCTGATGAACCCTGTGCCGCTCACCTGCTCCTG
Source organism: Hemibagrus guttatus (assembly GCA_033459395.1). Taxonomy (NCBI): domain Eukaryota; kingdom Metazoa; phylum Chordata; class Actinopteri; order Siluriformes; family Bagridae; genus Hemibagrus; species Hemibagrus guttatus. Next base: position 19,300,125 of record JAUCMX010000020.1, read on the forward strand.
CTCCCAATGCTTTTGAAGTTTCTTGCGAACCGAAGCACCGGAGCTGGCGGCTCAGCGTGCAGGGAAGATGGAAGGAGCCGTGTCTTTTGGGTTTTTGGTTTTTTTGTTTGTTTTGTGGTGAAGTGCCTTGTTATCAGGTGCTCATGCTTCTGCCTTGTTGCTCAGGATAAGCTCATGTTGTACATTCACCTCTGTATAGATAAAAAGCTGGGTTTATGCAAATGTACACCACTTATCCTTCTACACAATAAATGTTCATTTTGATACACGTCTGTCTCCTGCGCGTGTTTTAGGACGAACGTATACGGTGTTTTTATTTATTTTACAGGTTGTAAGTGCATTACGATTTACAGGTTTAGAGTTCAATCCTGAGAGCTGACTCCAGAATTAGGATCAAGAAAGAACTTTTGGAGCAACAAACTGAACAAAATGGCTGTGATGGAATGAGGAACACTCACGTTTGCTGGAAAGGTCTGTGATTGGTCATGTGCTCTAAAAGTAGGCGGGTCTTGACCATTTCTAGCATTACAATAGGACACTCGAGTGATGTTCAGATTGTGAGAAAAGCAAAAGGACATCGTTCATCACGGTCGGGATTGGATTTCAGGAAAAAACTCGGCTGCTTTCACTGTGACTTTTTGTTATTTTATTAATACTGCACTATTAATCCCATCAGCGATACAGCGTATGATAGGCTTGACAAAATGCCATAAAAAAAAACAAAAAAAATCCCTTTTTTTCTCCCTGAGATACAATCACTTAATGATCCAGTGCCTCGACTAATAAACAAAGTGCAAAGATGATCCCTTAAAAGTATTACACAAGTTTGAGTTAAAAATAAAATCCAGTTTGTTTGTAAGAATGACTAAATAACAACATCCATAAAATAAAAAAAAACCCTCGCCCAGTTCCACTACGTACCGTTAAACCCCACAGCTTCATTTTTCTGCTTTTTTACAGTTAAGTGCAAAAGTTTTTACACCTCTCTTTTCTTCTGGGTGAAAAATTCAATTCAAAATAAAAAAGGTGAATTTCATTTAATTCTGCAAATTAAAGGTAAAAAAAAAAAAGTAACGGCGACGCCCCAGTGAGGCCGAGCTCAAATTCATTACTTCAAAATCCCTCGTTACTCTAATTTAATGACTTAAAAACAGACATTTTCTTATCTTTACACATTAAAAAAGGCATGAAAAGTTTAAACAGGCTCGAACTCTCAAGACTGATGGAGGAAAAAAACAATGTTTACGGAGAAAAAAAAATGAATCAGAATTCAGTGACACAGAAGAAAGTCGAAAAAATAAGCAGTAATACAGTGTGTATGAGTGTGTGTGTGTGTGTGTGTGTGTGTTTGTGAACTGAACTCCTATTTTTACAAGCATTTTTATTAGAAAATATTTTGATCGCTATATTATTATTTTAACCGAGACATTTTCAGACTTTTTAATGAAGCAGCTGTAAAACCCTAACACTTGACATCATCTTTCTGAAATCAGGGTGCACAAACTTTTGCACAGAGGCGTGTCAGTTGTAAAGTCGTGCGCTCTCGCACGTCTCCACCTCTCCTGTACACGACTCGCACTCCAATGCCGCTGCTCGATACGCCTTCCAGATGACAGCATCCTGCCGGCACACGGTCCCGCCCCCTCGCTTCTCCTCCGCCATGTTCCTGTTAATGTCCCCAACGCAGACCCAGGCGCCGCCCCTCAGCCCGCCTCCTCCCACGCTTACCGCCCATTTGGAATGATCCTCTGTGGTTTTGAAGGTGACTCGGCCGCCCGGAGAGAGCCGATCCACGTCCAGAACCTTCCAGCTGGCGGAGCAGTCTGACGGGAGGACGCCGGTGGAGCGACGCCAGAACTGAACCAGCAGGTCTGTCTGCAGCGCAGGAGCCACCCAGGCGTGGTACAGGTCTGAGCCGAGCGGGAGGTCCGAGTTACAGCCACATGATCACAACAACAACAACGTGTTTACAAACAGAGGTTTATCCATTTCAATTTTCTTACTCATCAGTATTTAGAACCAATTGAGAAACCTAGGATCCTACTCCAGAACCTGGGAACTATTATAGCAGCTCTGGAAACTGTTGAGGAATCCAGACACCTTGTCAAGTGATTTCCAGAAACTAGAACCAATTCAGAAACCCATGAACCTTTTCAAGAACCCAGGAAACTTTTGAGGAACCCAGTGATTTTTTTCTGGAACTTTGATTTGACAACTCTGGAACCTTTTCAAGAACTAAAATAGACCCTTTACAGGAACCAGAAACCTTTTGAAATACTCTGGAACCTTTACAGGAACCAGAAACCTTTTGAAATACTCTGGAACCTTTTCAAGAACTAAAATGGAACCTTTACAGGAACCAGAAACCAGAAAGTGTTTTTTTCAGTAACTGGCAACATTTTCTTACCGTTGTCAAAGGAAGCCCCTTTAGCGAAGCTGATGAACTGTGTCCCGGCCAGCGAGAGCAGAGCGACGCTGCGATTGGGCGAGGTGAAGGAAGCGTCTGTGACCGTGGAGTTTTTCCGCCGGTGCCGGTGTTCACACAGCGCAGCCATGCTCGGCACCGAGGAGGCCAGAGACTTGGGGATATCGCAGTCGTAGATGTGCGGCTGGTTTATTTTCAACTGCTCACCTGAGGAACACATCAGGATTTTTTTTTTTTTTTTAAATAAAGGAAAAATGAGATGGTTTGCATTGTCCAGTGAACCTTCAAGTAATCACAGAAGAACTTCTCAGGAACCAGAAACCTTTAATTGTCCAGGAAACCTTTCAAGTATTTTTGAAAACACATTTTTGGATGTTAAGAGTCCTGAATTAACCAATGGAGCATTAAAATGAACCCTTTCTAGAAGCTAGGAACCATTCATTTTTCCACTGAACTCATAAATAATCCTAGAGGAACTCTAGAGGAACTCTTGAAGAGCGTAGAAGCTCTTTGTACACTTGTACAGTTCTTCAGTGGTTCTTTCATAAATGATGTATATTGATGTTTTTTTCCTCAGAGATTGGATGGGTTGTGTTTTCTTTGCACTCTGACATTTTATTTCAGCTCAGTCATTAGTTCTGGTCAGACCTGACTCGGGTTTTCATCTGCAGCTCCATCACCAGCTGACCGGATGCTGCATTCTACTGAACACAGCAACACCATCACGTGCAGGTCTGACGTGCTGTGGACATAACAGCACTCACCTGACCACAAAGTCATAGCCTACATTAAGAACAGGGCTATCTCTATGGTTACGCTGCCATTTAAATGAATTATTCTCACAGTAACTATGGCAAGAATGATTGATGGAGGTCCTATCACATGTCCTCCATGACTCTCGAACTCTGGATGAAGGTTGAAGGGGAAAAGTGTGTTAAAAGCATCATTGCACTCAGGAGTGATCCACATCCACGCTCTCAGAGCGCAGGAGTGTACAGGTGAGTGCAGGAGAGTTTGTACACCCCCGTGGCAAAACGAGGAACAGGAACTAATGCAATTTTTAGCAATGTTTTGCGTAGAAACTTCTGCAGTCCATGGAAATGTTTAATTATCCAATAAACTCTCTTATATAACACTCAGAGAACCATTTTTTAACAAGAACTCTTAATTCTCCAGAAAACCTTTAAATAACCTTTCAAGAACCTTTTTTACAAGCTAACTACCTTTAACCATCCAGTGAACCTTCTAAATGCCCACTGAAGAACCACTGTTTTGAAGAACCCCATACGTATCTAATGAACCCTTAAAGAACCACTGAAGAACCTTTATTGACGCTAAGAACCTTTAATAATCCATTAACCATGAAAGAACCCTTGGGTGGATGTGTAAAGAACCTGCAATTACCCAATGAACTGGTGAAGAATCCTAGAAGAACCGTTATTGTAAGCTTAGTAGCCTTTATTATCCAAAGAACCCCAATAGAAGAGCCACTGAGGAACCTCTTTTTGGAAGATAAGAACTCTTAAGTTTTAAGCTGAATCCTTAATAACACTTGAAGAACCTTTTTTGTGAAGCTGAGAGCCCTTAATTATCCAATGTTCCTTGTAAACTTTACAAAAAAGGGTTCCTCAGTGGTTCTTTACTCGCTCATTGGATATTGAAGTGTAATTGTCCTTCTATAACAGTTATCACGATAGGGTTCTACACGGAACTTTAAAAGGTTCCCCTGAAGAGTGCATGCTCAGGTCATTGTGTTTAACTCTGATGTTCTGAAGGTGTGATTTTTGTTACCGATGGTGTTGAAGCGCTCCAGAGGATACGTGACACAGATGAAGTTCTGCCCATTGTTGATGCCCGAGTCAGGGTATGAGAACTTGCCCTCGGTTTTGAGAGGCGGGAAATGAGGAGTGCTGTGGACCAACCAGAACCCCTGTCTGCTGTCGAACAGAACCGCACCTGGTACACAGAGGAGACAAATGGAGAACATCAGGACAAGTAGAACATCCAACAAACTCATAAATAACTCTCGAAGAACCCGGAATTAATCGATGCACCTTTACAGAACCAGTGAAGAACGAGTGCTGGTTCTTCAGCAAGGTTCCTCACGGATTCTGTTAGAGTTCATTGGATAATTCGGGGTTCTTCTAGGGTTCTTTTGAAAATGTCTTCATTAAGGGTTGATGACTATCTCAGAGCTGTTACCATAGAAACCACAATGTATCAAAACGATCCTGCTAGGAGAAAATGAATCCACCCCTTCTGACCAATCAGGATCCAGAATCGGTCAGCACTTTGGTGACATGAAGAAGTGAGAAGAAGTGAAAATAAGAGAAAAGTATTCTGCATCACTCTTTCACCTTTGGTGTGTCCACCTCCCCTGTTTGTGTCGTCGACACGCCGCTGCTCCGGGGGCTGATCATTATACAGGATGTACCCCAGTTCACCCTCCTGGAACACACACACAAATATACACTATATTGCCAAAAGTTTTGGGACAACCCTCCAAACCATTGAATTCAGGTGTTATTGTTGTTCAAGGGTCGGGCTCAGCCTCTTAACAGTTTGGGGATGACCCCTTCCTGTTCCAACATGACTGCACACCAGTGCACAAAGCAAGCTCCATAAAGACATGGATGAGCGAGTTTGGTGTGGAGGAACTTGACTGGCCTGCACAGAGTCCTGACCTCAACCCCATAGAACACCTTTGTGATGAATTAGAGTGGAGACTGCGGGACAGGCCTTCTCTCCAACATCAGTGCCTGACCTCACAAATGCGCTTCTAGAGGAACGGTCAAAAATTCCCATAAACACACTCCTAAACCTTGTGGAAAGCCTTCCCAGAAGAGTTGAAGCTATTATAGCTGTAAAGGGCGGGACAACTCCATATTACATTCATGTGCATGTAAAGGTAGATTTTCCAAAACTTTTGGCAATAGAGTGTATTTTTTTTTTTTTTTTAATGTGAAACTCCAGAAAGTGAGATTATAAACCATTACAGTACACAGGTACAGGAGAGTAAAGACCAAAATAAAATCGTTTAGAGATTTTAAATGAAACGGGGGCGTGTCCTGATTTCTCTCACAGACTTTTTGGTTTTTTTGGAGTTTGTTCATTACTTGTTATTTGATTCTGCAACTCTAAGCATCATGGAGTGCATCACAGACTCGTCTCTTTTCATCACACATCTCACTCTTAGTGATAAAGTTGTGATGGAAAATATTTCTGTACATCTCAACAGGAACTAGGAATAAACCCCGTCGTCTGAGTGCACACGTCTCTCTGCAGCTGCAACTCTGAGAAAAGCGAACGAGCGGAAGGACCTCCATCAGAAATAAAGGAAGTGAAGCTCAACATCAGCACAATTAAAAAGCCGTGTCAGAAATCACGGCTCGCGTCATGCGGCAGGGCTTAACGACTTTAACCTACCTCATACAGCGGCCCGAGGCTCCGCCCCAAAGCCCCCGTGACGTCTCCCACCAGGCCGCCGCCCTCCGTCCAGCCTTCGCTCTGCTCCTCCAGCAGCAGGTACTTCAGACCTTCCTCCGGGGGCTGCCCATGAGAACGTGGCAGTTTGTAAAGGTAGAACCTAAAAATCAGAGAAAACAAGAAAAATATTTCTTATGGTTTCTATAGCAACAGGGGACTTTAACAGAAATGTGTTACAGAAAAAGTTCCTGACTTCTTCCAAACAAAGTTTACTACATTTAGAGCATATGAAACATGCGAGCTAAAATCAAGATTAAATCTCATTAATTAATCACTATTAATAAATATTTCGAAATGATACCCGAAATATTACGGTGATGTTCTGTCCCGTGTCTCAACAAAACAAAAACAAACAAACAAACAAAGAAAAATGACCATTAACAGTATGTTATGAACTGAACCCACCAATCAACGGCGTTTCCCTGGTCGTCAATGCAGGAGACTGTGTTGTTGGCGCCCTCTGCTGGCTGCAGGAGGAATACCGGGAGAAACACCAACATGAACATGCTGTGGGGCGAAATGAAACAAATAACATTAATTTTCCTTTTTTTTTTTTTTTAATCAATAAACTCTGGCTTCATATGTATTCTATTTAAAAATCTATACTAAATATTTTAATAGATACCACAGAAAAACGCACATACAAGCAAATCTTCTTCATATCTCTACTCCTGATTGGAGAAACTGAATTTTAACTTTTTACTGAATTGAATGATTTCCAAAACTATATCCGATAAACCTCAATATTTTTTTTAAATCGCAAAAACAGCAGTTTTCGCAGACCTACCCTGCTGAGATGAGACGAGAAGCCTGGCTGTAGCACAAGTTCGCATCTGTGACATGGAAGTGTAAAGGAACTCAGCATGAGTTTAACATTTCTGTCTTCGTTTCTGCTTAAAACTTTACTCGAAACTCGTCTAAAAAAACATCTACATCCTCATTTTCCAGCAGCCGCACCACAATCACGAGATCCAAACGTGTCCAAACACATGAAAACAGAAGACGCCTTCGCTACAAGCTACTGCTCTACGTTACGGCGCCCGCCATATTGGAAAGGGCAATTCTACTGTAAGTTAGTGTAACGATGCGAAAAGACGTAACTCTAAAGTGATAATAACTTGTTTTATGTTCAATAAATATTCACAAAACCGATATTCACTGACGTCTCAGATTTCTAAATGTAAATGCACCGATGTCAGCAAATAAAAACAATTCGTGGTATTTGGAAATGATTATAAATCAGGATCACAGTTACGTGAGCAATCGTTTTGATTTTTTAAATGATTATCCAACGATTGGAATGTTGTTTAAAAAAAAAAAAAAAAGCACTTCCTTGTTTGTGGAGTATTATATCAAAATGCTGCACTATTCGTTAAACTCAACACCTTGACCTATCCAACATGGCGGCGCCAAGACGTTTCAGGAGAGAGTGTGGCGTTCATTGCCACCTGCTGTTCTGGAGCGGTATTACACACTAAACTGAACTGACAGGCGGATGAGCTAGGATGATGAAACAAGAGGAAAAAGTTCAGGACTGAAGATGAAGAGTTAAAAAGTTTTCTGTAAAAAACTAATGATGAAATTATCCTTAGATCTTAGAGACACAATGCAATAAACACAATAATAAACCGCATCTGCTGAAATGAAAGAATGACACAGTAATAACTTGCTGAAATGAAAGATTTCACTATAATAACCCACTAAAATGAATGTGTGGGGGAAAAAATAACAGGTATGTATAATATATCAAAATTTATTGCGTAAGAATCATCTTACAATGAAGTAATTATTTGGGGGAGAAACTCTCCTGTGTAACGAATCATAAAAATCGAAAATGAAAAATTGTATTTCACATTTTACACAGTTTATCGCACATGCAATGAGACGGGAAAAGAGACTTCTGTAAACAAACAAACAAATAAAAAAACAACAAACAACAATAGAAGAAGAAGACCAAATACAAATCACACGAGAAAATCAACAAAGTGTGAAAAAATCATGAATGATTTTGCGAAACAAAATTGTGTGAAACAAACTTGATCATATGAAGGTGTGTGTGTGTGTGTGTGTGTGTGTGTGTGTGTGTCAAAAAAAAGTAAAAAATCATTGATCAGTGCAGGTGAAGCAGCTCGGTACTGCTGCCCTCTGCACACGAGGGAGAGTCGAGTTTCACTGAAGACACGGTGAGAGAGAGAGAGAGAGAGAGAGAGAGAGAGAGAGAGAGAGAGAGAGAGACAGAAGGAGAGATGAAGGAATGGCCAGCATGCTGTCACCTTTCCCTTACTCACACTTCCTTTCTTCTCCTACATTTATAGTCGTCCATTACCATCTTTCATCAGCTCTTCGTCTCCTGATGGCCCTCGGGGTGAGTGTGTGTGTGTGTGTGTGTGTGTGTGTGTGTGTTAGATTAATTAACTCAGGTACTGTTCCTGGGATGAAAATGTCTTTTCACGGACATTCTGCTCTCCTTGTTCTTCTTCAGATCTGAGATGTGGACGCTTGTGAGAGTGCTGACCGTCGTCTCCGTCGCTCTACCAGGTAATTCTGTCTTTAACCTAACGTGAGCTTTAAGTGTAAAGTTATCCAGGTGTCCTTGCAGGTGCGGGGTATTTTTATAGCGTCTGTAATTAGTTTCTGGGTTGAGAAGAACAGATGACACGCAGTTCTTCATCCTTTCAGGATCGTGGTGTAGCAAATGGACAGTGAGCTTCTCCAGGACGGAGATCTGCACCTGGGCCGGGACCACCGTCATCCTGCCGTGCCGTTACGACTACCCATCACCCTACAGCGCCACGCGGGTCATGTGGTTCCACATCACGGCCGACGGTAAGCGGGATTTCGCCTTCCACTCGGACCCCAACCTGGTCAGTCCGTCCTACAGGGACAGGGTGAAGTACGTGGGCGGTCACAAGAGGTGCAGCCTGCAGATCACCAACATCAAGCCGAGCGACGACGGTCAGTATCACTTCAGATTCGAGACGGACCACCAGCAGGGGAGATGGACCTCACCGGATTCCATCAATCTTTCAGTAACAGGTACCTCACCTCACTCTTCCACCGCAGATCTGAAGTCAGGATTCTGATTGGTCAGAAGCTGTTGAATAATTTGACCTAACAGCAGCTCTGATGATGCAGTCAAACTGTCTGTAAGCTAACAGTTTATGGAAGGAGTCTCCAGTGTTTTGTACCGGTCAGTAAAGCTGTACAGCGTCTCGCTGATGTTCGAGAACATTAAATGAAACTAAAGTGTACATGTAATTGGGTTAAATAAGGAACTGAAAGAGAAGGTGTAGGGTTGAGCTGAAGAACCGGAGAAGAACTCTAGACTAGGTTGTATTGGGGTGGTGATAGCTCAAGTGGTTAAGACCCAACACCACCAAGCTACTACCTTTCAGCAAGGCCTCCAACCTCCCCTGGCTTCAGGGGCACTGCATCATGGCTGACCCTCTGCTCTAAGGCCTACTTACTTATTAGATTATAACAGAACTGTGTAAGGAATAAAACACTCCACGTCATGCTGTTTTAGTGAAATCATCACTACGCCATGTTCCTGAGTCATTTATTCCTCTTATACTGCAGCAATTTACCAAATATTACGATTCTGAATTAATTACAGGATGACACTTCATACTTATTTATTGTTATGGGACACCTGGAACTGTTCCTGTTCTCACTTCTGTTACAGCAGCAGGCTCGCTTTATTCTCTCTCTTCAAGATAATAAAAGAAAAAAACAACAGATTTTCATCTTTAATGAAAAAAAAACAAGTTCCAGCTTGACCTCTGACACTGGAGACTCCTTCCATACGTCTCTCCTTTCAGAAAACTTCAGTTTGGTTGGAACGTCCCTATAAACAAGCTGTTACCATAGAAACCATAACACATTCGATTGTATTTTTATTAATATGAACCTGTGATGTGAAAATGAATCAACACTTTGTCTTCTGACCAATCAGAAAGCAGCATGCGACAGCTCTGTGTGTGTGTGTGTGTGTGTGTGTGTGTGTGTGTGTGTGTGTGTGTGTGTGTGTGTGTGTGTGTGTGTGTGTGTGTGTGGTGTGTGTGTGTGTGTGTGTGTGTGTGTGTGTGTCTCACAGAGCTCCAGGTTCAGGTTCATCCTGCTCGGGTCTCTAACATGTTTGCGTCGGGGGAGACGGTGTTTCTGAGCTGTCTAGCTCGAGGCTGTGCGGCTGCAGGGAAGACCTTCTCGCTCTACAGGAGCGGAGTGAACCTGGGCTACGCAGAGCGAGTGTCTCCCATCTACAACTTCAACAGCCAGCACGCAGGAACCTACTACTGCAGACCGGTTCCACCACAGAACGTCCAGTCTGCCAGCATCAGCCTCGCTGTGGGATGTGAGGAGAACAGCTCAAGCTTCACACTTATACTTAAACCTCATCTCTCTCTTTGTCTGTCTGTCTGTCTGTCTGTATATCTATCTATCTATCTATCTATCTATCAATGTATCTATCTATCTATCTATCTATCTATCTATCTATCCATCTATCTATCTATCTATCTATCTATCTATCTATCAATGTATCTATCTATCTATCTATCTATCTATCTATCTATCTATCTATCCATCTATCTATCTATCTATCTATCTATCTATCCATCTATCTATCTATCTATCTGTCTGCCTGTCTGTTTCTCTGTCTATCTATCTATCTATCTGTCCGTCCGTCCGTCCGTCCGTCCATCTATCTATCTATCTGTCTGTCTCTCTGCCTGTCTGTTTCTCTGTCTGTCTGTCTCTCTGTCTGTCTCTCTGCCTGTCTGTTTCTCTGTCTGTCTGTCTGTCTGCCTGTTTGTTTCTCTGTCTGTCTGTCTATCTATCTATCTATCTATCTATCTATCTATCTATCTATCTATCTATCTATCTATCTGTCTGTCTCTCTGTCTGTCTGCCTGTCTGTTTCTCTGTCTGTATGTCTGTCTGTCTATCTATCTATCTATCTATCTATCTGTCTGTCTGTCTGTCTGTCTGTCTGTCTGTCTGTCCGTCCGTCCGTCCGTCCATTCGTCCCACCATCTGTCCATCCATCTATCTATCTGTCTGTCTCTCTGCCTGTCTGTCTGTTTCTCTATCTATCTCTCTATCTATCTATCTATCTATCTATCTATCTATCTATCTATCTATCTGTCTGTCTGTCTGTCTGTCTGTCTATCTATCTATCTATCTATCTATCTATCTATCTATCTATCTATCTATCTATCCATCTGTCTGTCACTCTGTGTCTCTTTCTGTCTGTCTGTCTGTCTATCTATCTATCTATCTATCTATCTATCTATCTATCTATCTATCTATCTATCTGTCTGTCTGTCTGTCTGTCTGTCTATCTAACCACCTGTCTGTCTGTCTATCTATCTGTCTGTCTGTCCGTCCGTCCATCCGTCCCTACGTCCGTCCGTCCATCTATCTATCTTTCTGTCTCTCTGCCTGTCTGTCTGTCTGTTTCTCTATCTATCTATCTATCTATCTATCTATCTATCTATCTATCTATCTATCTATCTATCTATCTATCCATCTGTCTGTCTCTCTGTGTCTCTTTCTGTCTGTCTATCTATCTATCTATCTATCTATCTATCTGTCTGTCTGTCTGTCTGTCTGTCTATCTGTCTGTCTGTCTGTCTGTCTATCTAACCACCTATCTGTCTGTCTGTCTATCTGTCTGTCTATCTATCTATCTATCTATCTATCTATCTATCTATCTATCTATCTATCTATCTATCTATACATCCATCTGTCTGTCTGTCTCTCTGTGTCTCTATCTATCTATCTGTCTGTCTGTCTGTCTGTCTGTCTGTCTGTCTGTCTGTCCGTCCGTCCGTCCATTCGTCCCACCATCTGTCCATCCATCTATCTATCTATCTGTCTGTCTCTCTGCCTGTCTGTCTGTTTCTCTATCTATCTATCTATCTATCTATCTATCTATCTATCTATCTATCTATCTATCTATCTATCTATCTATCTATCTGTCTGTCTGTCTGTCTGTCTATCTAACCACTTATCTGTTTGTCTGTCTATCTATCTATCTATCTGTCTGTCTGTCTGTCTGTCTGTCTGTCTGTCTGTCTATCTATCTATCTATCTATCTATCTATCTATCTATCATTCTAACAGAAACTTTTCTGTAAATCAGAACTTTCAGGCCCAGAAATAATCTCCAGTGTGTAGTAGAGCGACTCAAATCTGTCCCTTTTTTAGCTTAAAGAAATTGTTTAGTTCCAGTTGCAGGCAGCAGAAGGCTGTAAAAACCGTGACGGTTCCTGAGTGTCCTGTCCTGCTGTTTCAGACGCTCCTCGTCACACCACGGTACTGCTGAGTACGCAGGGTTCGGTGACTGAAGGCGACTCAGTGACTCTGACGTGCCGCAGTGAAGGAGTTCCGGCGGTGGAGAGCTTCGCCTGGTTCAGAGAGGGCGAGAGCGGCAGCATTCCCGACAGCTTCAAACCTGAGCTCCAGCTCTGGAGTCTGGACTACAGAGACCACGGAGAGTACTTCTGCGTGGCCCGCAACTCCATCGGCACCGACCGTTCCAGACCCGTTCTGCTCAACATTACCTGTAAGAGCGTTCACTGACACTTCAGGGGTTCTGCAAGATCTTTCTGGAAAAGTTCTGGCCAGAGTTCTTCCAGAGGAAGTCCTTTGTTAACCTCAGATGCTTTTCAAATCAGAGTCGAATCTGTTGACCTTGTTTTGTTCCTTAATTTTTTCTTAAAAGGTTCTTGAGATAGTTAAGAGTTCTAGAGTTTAGAAATGTAAAGTGTCCCCCTAAAAAGAGATTCTTGGGGCCACTCAGTACAGTTTTTTGTTATAATCATCATTTAAATGTGTTTCATTAAAGTTTGGCTGTTTCTTAGAGCCACTCGGTTCCCTGACCTCAGTTTGAGAATTAGAGCTCTAAAAGAACACACCGAAGAACCCTTAAGGATGCTAGAAAAAAAGATGAACATTCACGCCCCAGATGTTTGAACCTTGACACTTATTAGCATTCTGTTCTTCTGTCTGTCTCACCTCTGAGTCAGTGCCTCTACCACACAAAGACAATATTAGGTCACTGGTTCTTGTGTAATAGTCGTATTTTTGGCAGAACATCATGTTCCACTGGCTCAGTTCTCTACATCAAGACCACAAGGTTAAAGTTTACATGAACAAATTTACAACTTATTCCCAGAAACATGTTCTGAGAGACTGAGTTACTGAAACCATGTGTTTATTTAGTTCCATCTTGTTATGGTTTCAGATTCTCCCAAGAACACGAAGGTCCTAATCAGCACCAAAGGTGAGGTGATGGAGGGCCATACGGTCAACCTGACATGCCTCAGCAACGCTAACCCACCAGTGAAGAGATACGCCTGGTACATGGTCATTGGAGGTCAACCCTGGGTTAAAGGTTCCTCCCAGAACCTCGGCTTCACCAGCGTGCGCTCGCAGCATGCCGGACAGTATTACTGCACTGTCTGGAACGTTTTGGGAATGGGATCGTCCCCACCGGTCATCCTGTCGGTGCTGTGTAAGTGCACACTTAATGTCAATGTAGAGCCATCTGCTGGCTGTGAGGTTGAACTGCATCTAATTAGAAGAGAAGCCGTTCCAGCTTGGGGCGGAGCTAATTTCAGGGCCGGAAAAATATCTAAAGATGTCTGATGTGAATAAACAAGCGAAATTCTTTACACAGCAACTTTCAGAATCCTAGTTTTATGTTTTCCTTGATGATCATTAGAAATAGTGAAAAAACAATAAATGCAAACAGCAGCTTTAACCACGTCATGGTGTTGAGAGTCATTGAGAGGTATATTCCATAACGTAGCTGTGATTTGATGTAGGAAAGTCATGCTCCTCTAATCAGGATCAGGTTTCTGAGTGAAATAAAGAGCATCACACTGCTGCATCGATTAGTCCTTGAAACACCAATCAATCAATCTCTCGCTCCTGCCAACCCTCACTTCTCTCTCATGTCCTTTCTTACGCCTTGCGTTTTTGTCCTCTTGTGTTTTGTTCTCCGTCTTTCAGATGCCCCGAAGAACACCTCGGTTTTGGCTCATCCGTCCAGTGTGATCGAGGCAGGCGGTTCCTTGACCCTGACCTGCAGCAGTCAGGCGAACCCGGCGGTGGAGAACTACACCTGGCACCGGATCAATGGCGCTGACGCTTGGGAAACGCGATCGGGCCAAAGCTACACCATCGCTGAGGTCAGCACCGGAGCCAGCGGCCAGTACTACTGCGAGGCTCGCAACCGCATCGGCATGCACAGCTCTCCGGTCCTCACCATCAGGGTGCGAGGTTTGTGCGTTTCACATCAATGTTCTGGTTTTAGATCATGGAGTTTCGTCATCTTAACCTGAAATGAACCCTAACACGTCTCCATGAACCCATCAACTTCTGGGAGCGAGATGTCATGTGACTGCATTTCTCTTCCCTTTTCACAGTCAGATGTGTGTGTGACGTCACGTCTGCTTCCGTTTAGCTCAAAGCAGAACCCAGAGCTTCTCAGTTCAGTCATGTGTGTTCAGGTCCTAATGTCTGTGTAAAGTGTAAGCATGCATGGATAAAACAAGAACGAGTGAAAGAAGGAGAAAGCGACAAAATGGTTTCAGTGAAATGTTTTGTGTCACACTGAAACCTGTATGAGAGATTAAACTCCTGAACTAATTGTTCGAGTTAGAATGCAGAGTTTTAGTGAAATGAAATGATTTGTGTTTGATTGACAGGTCGGCTGAAGGTCATCGCTCTGGCTTCTGCAGTTGGTGTTTCTGTAGCACTCATCACTCTGACTGTCGCCGTCATGATCAGGTCATTATTAAATATTTTACTTTTAACTCTAATATTTTTTTTTCTTCTTTCTTCCCTTCCCGAAGCTACAATTTCATGCTTTAATCAACTCATTATTACTTCTTATTTTATCTTAATTAATTATTTCTTTTTAGTTTATTATTATTGTTTATTATTATTATTACATGTTTATTTATTTTTTCAAAAAAAAAATAAACCCATCATTTTACAATTTAAATTACAATTAAATAAAAAAAAAATTTATTACATTTTTATTTATTTACTTACTTTGGTCTTTTTAAAGCCTTCTGATATGCATTTCAATGTATGAAATGTTTTGCTATATAATAAAGATTATTATGATGATGCTAATCTATAATATTTCTTCCGCAGTAAGAATATGCACAGAGTGGACAGTGAAGCACTGGAAATAGACAAGCAGGTCTTTTCATGATATCATTTTAGATCTTAAATGATCTGATATTCTGGGGTTGTTTTTTTTTTAAGAGTGTTAGTGTGTCACAATCTAAATTTGGTATGTTTTCTGTAGCTCGGATCCCCAATGGAAGTGGACACACTTTTTTATGAATGTCCTCAACCAACTTTTCAGCCCCGGAGCTCAAAGATGGCCGACATTCCAGTGAGTTAGCTAGTGTTGTTGTTGCTGATAGACAGCCTACTTTTTCAGTATTCCTAGACTATCGGAATATCAACCACAATCATGAGAAGTGATGAATGAGCACATATTTTTGAGTGAATGAAAGTTAGACAAGCAGCTCTTATATAAGACAAGGGCTTTATTATGTAATCTTATATAAGACATAATCTTATATAAGATTAACGGGCATTTTTGAAGAAAACAAACAAACAAAAAACTATAAACTGACCATGATTAAGGGTTTAAGCTCAAATAAAGATTTGATATTTGTGGTAGGAGGAACCAGAGGACATTCATGACAACATTCATCCTTCCATTGTGCCCCTTAAGGAAGCTGTGGAGAAAACTGAGGCGGATGAAAAACATGGCGCCGGCGGGAAAGTCAAATACGTCACTGTGCATTTCTCTCGTACACCAAGGTCGGACTTTTACAAACTTAAACTAATAAATGGCAGGAATACGATTCTAATCGCAAAAGATTTAGTAGATTAGTTATACCTTACGATGTTTTATTTCATTTTCTTCTACAGTCAGGACCAAGTGCAAGTCACAGGTCTTCCACAAGATGGCGCTGCAAAGGAGGCTAAAGACAGCTCCGGTGTTGTTTATTCTGTCCTGGCTAAACACCCGTAACTGCTGAAGCACAATAAGTCCTGTCGTCTTGACTAACTATTGTTTCACTGTTAATTAAATACAAAATATAAATAATCTGTGCATCCTGCTTTGCTAACAGAACTAGCCAGGAATATACTGTACAGTGTAGCTGGCTAATATTCAGAGTTAGCATAACATGATGCAAATTTAGCCACGCCAGCTATGTTTATGTCCAATAAACATCATGCCACTAATCTGAGGTCATAAATATGTCTGTTGTACTGCCAAAAAGTTTTCACAGGTGTGCGTATAATCCCTGGTCTAGATTAATGACTCTTTCCTAAATCTGTTCTGAATTCCTCTTCAGTATTAATCTGAAAAACAGCGAGAAAAATAAAATAAGTTCACCTGATACGATCAGTGTTCATATGAAACTTTGATATGATGTATTGATGACTGAAAGATGTTTCTCTGTAAAAGATTCGAGCGATGTTCACGATTTCGATTAAACCATGCTGTCTAACAACGTCACGCTCCGTGTGTACGTTCTGTTCGGTCAAAAGGTGTTGATTAATTTTCCATAACAGCAGCTCGTTTCCATAGCAACAGTCCGGTCTTGTACAGCAGAAGCTCTGCGTGAACATCAAAGACAGAAAATCATATAATTGCTGATGCAGTGACATTTTTTTTGAGCGTTTATTTAACGCTAATGTAAGGAGTCTCCAGTGTCAGTGCTTGGAAACAGTCCGAGCTGTAACTCCAAGCTTCCTGACATCTTCAGGACAGGGGAGTTTACACTAGGATGGAATTTTTATCATCTTTAGGTTGATCAGAGTAACTCTGCTCACGTGTTTTAGTGTGTGTGTGTGTGCGTGTGTGTGATATGGAGGTGGATGCAGGTGCATGTGGTTTTATTAAAAGAAAAAACAAACAAACATAAGAAACAGAAACAACATGAAAACAAAAACCATAAAGAAGAACTAGGATGGTGAAACAAGAACCACACACACACACAAAACAACAACAACAATGGACTGCACACAACACAAGCCTAATAAAGACAAGGGATGTTAGTTAGGTGCAGCAGGAAGCTGGTGTAATGTCACGTGGTGTGCCGGGGCTGATGGGTAGTGTAGTTCTTTGCAGTTTTCAGGCTCTGATCTTTAAGTTTCTTATGTTCCTTTTTACTTAAAAATGATTGCAATGATGTACTGTACACACTGAGCTTTTTGGTTAAAATTCTTTATTCATGATCTTTATAAACGTGTGTGAGACATGCACAGTGTGAGAACTTGGACTCAGCTCAGAGCATGTTGGAATCAGTCTCACTATAAAAAAAAAAAGAAGATATTTCTGTATTATTTTAATAAAATAGAAAAAAACCCCACATATAATTCACCACATTGTGTCATTACTACATAATGACTTTTTTG
This sequence comes from Hemibagrus guttatus, assembly GCA_033459395.1. Taxonomy (NCBI): domain Eukaryota; kingdom Metazoa; phylum Chordata; class Actinopteri; order Siluriformes; family Bagridae; genus Hemibagrus; species Hemibagrus guttatus. Next base: position 19,317,498 of record JAUCMX010000020.1, read on the forward strand.
CAGCCTGTAGGACTCAACATCTCACTGAATCTTATATAATAACATGAAGAGTAACAATAAATATGAGCTGAACACAGAAGATAGCATCGTTTCCCTCCTCCTGCTGTAATCAGAGGTTGTCCTCATAGTTAAGCACTGTCTGAAGAGTTTTTGAGGCAGTGTGTCTGAAACAAATGAATGTTTTAGAGTTAAGATATCTATATATTGATATCTATGATGTTGGTGTGGATATGAAGTATGCTTAAAGAAAACCAGATCACCTTTTAGTACAGACAACAATGCTGGCTATAACTGCGAGCACGAGGATAATCGCAACCACAACGGCAGCAATGGAGGTAGGGCTGCTTCCTTCTTCTTCTTCTTCTACACACACACACACACACACACACAAAGAGAGAGTTATTCAGTTAATAAACAATTTATTTATGATCACAGATGGGATTTATTCTTTTGATCTGCACTTTATGGTGAAAGAGATTAGACGCTGTTGCTCTCCCATAAATAAAACCCCAATAAAGCGAATTAAAAACATTTCTATTTAAGAAAGAAAAGCGTGTAATCGTTGACTTCCGGGGCTTTTGTGTAGACAAATGTTTATTTAACATTCAGAGGTAAAGTTATTTAGAGTTACGATGGGAGAAGTCTTCTGAGAAACCAGAAAGCTGTGCTAAAATGATCAGCTTAATAGAACCTTAAGAGAATGTGAAGGAACGTTTGTTTGTAGCTGCTATAACATATGTGAGAACAGGAAATCTGTTTCCCTGTAAAGATAAATGGATAAAAAGTAAATGTAGGACACTTCATGAAGGACACTTCCTAATGTTGATTATTTTTTATATCAGCCTGACATGGAGTGCTTTATTCCTTAAAGAACATTAAAAAAAAATTAAAAAAAAAGTAAAGTATGAAATTGTTGTTTAATGACCTTCCCGGATGGTGAGTAGGATGCTAGCGTTCTGGGAGCCCCAGGTGTTTTGAGCTTTGCATGTGTACATCCCGCTGTCTGTAGATCTGAGATGCTCTATGGTCAGCTTCTGACCTGTGCCTCTTAAAGTCATGGTTTCATTAATCTGGAACCATGTGAAGGTGGTCGGCTTTGAGGAGGTGAAGCTAGAACAGGACAGGGTGAGCGACGTTCCCTGGACAATCTGGCCTGAACTGATGACCTTCACTGACGTGTTCACTGGGGGATCTGATTAACAAAAAAACAACCTTGAGTGGTTTTCTGAGCAGAACCCTACAGACAGGGTTCCATGTAGACCCATGTGCATGTTTTTGTTAGACTGTTCACTTTTCAGCTACTTCCACTTCCTCTTTTAGATGAGAAATAGAGCATAAATGTTGGGTTCCTTTGAGGAAACGTCTGACCTTTAAGATTCAACTTTCATTCTTGAGTAATGAGACATTTTGACAGACAGAAGGACAGAAGTGTCAAGTCTCAGCAACCAAAATAAATATGTGGTGTATGTCATAAAAATATGAAATAAATCAGGATCAGTGTATGATTTTCTGCTCAGTACAAGCGCAGATGTGCATATAGTTGTGTAAGGTTTTGTGGTTACGGTCAGGAGTGATGGTGAGCCAGAATGTGCAAAAAGAAATGCTTCAAATGCACAACATTATTGTTATAATAAGAAATAAAATAAAATCTTACAAGTACAAACAAATAAAAAAAAAAAAAAAAATAGCGTTGCAACATATAAAATAGCTCCAAGGAGCGATTACGGGGGCCAAGCACTTTTTAGCAAAAAAACGTTTTGTTAAAAATGTGTAAATTCTGTATATAATCTAGCCATGGGGGTCACAGTCCAGTGACTTCTGTGCCGGTCCCAAGCCCGGATAAATAGAGAGGGTTGCGTCAGGAAGGGCATCCGGCGTAAAACGTTGCCAAATTTAACCATGCGAATCGTCAGTACGAATTTCATACCGGATCGGTCGAGGCCCGGGTTAACAACGACCGCCATCGGCGCCGTTGACCTACAGGGCGCCGGTGGAAATTGGGCTACTGTTGGTCGAAGAAGTAGAGGAGGGAGGAGAGTGCGCAGACAGAGAGAGAAGAGGAAAGGTAAGAGTGTAGGACTGAGAATAGGAACTCTGAATGTTGGTACTATGACAGGGAAAGGTAGAGAGATGGCTGATGTGATGGAGAGAAGGAAGGTGGATATACTGTGTGTACAGGAGACCAGGTGGAAGGGTAGCAAGGCTCGTAGTATAGGAGCAGGATTCAAGCTGTTTTATTATGGTGTGGATAGTAAGAGAAATGGGGTAGGTGTGGTCCTGAAGGAGGAGTTTGTGAGGAATGTCCTGGAGGTGAAGAGAGTGTCAGACAGGGTGATGAGTCTGAAGTTAGAGATTGAAGGGGTGATGTTGAATGTTGTTAGTGGTTATGCCCCACAGGTAGGTTGTGAGTTAGAGGAGAAAGAGAGATTCTGGAGTGAATTAGATGAGGTGATGGAGAGTATTCCCACGGGTGAGAGAGTGGTGATAGGAGCGGATTTTAATGGACATGTTGGCGAGGGGAACACAGGTGATGAGGAGGTGATGGGCAAGTTTGGAGTTAAGGAAAGGAACCTTGAAGGACAGATGGTAGTGGACTTTGCTAAGAGGATGGACATGGGTGTGGTTAACACTTATTTTCAGAAGAGGGAGGAGCATAGAGTGACTTACAAGAGTGGAGGTAGGAGAACACAGGTAGACTACATTCTATGTAGAAGAGGCAATCTGAAAGAGATTAGTGACTGTAAAGTGGTAGTGGGAGAGAGTGTAGCTAGACAGCATAGGATGGTGGTGTGTAGGATGACTTTGATGGTCTGTAAGACGAAGAGGTCAAAGATAGAGAAGAAAACCAAGTGGTGGAAGCTGAAAAAGGAGGAATGTTGTGAGGAATTTAGACAGAAGTTGAGGCAGGCTCTGGGTGGTCAGGTATTGCTGCCAGATGACTGGGAAACTACAGCAGAAGTGATCAGGGAGACAGGGAGAAAGGTGCTGGGTGTGTCATCTGGAAGGAGGAAAGAAGATAAGGAGACTTGGTGGTGGAATGAGGAAGTTCAGGATAGTATCCAGAGGAAGAGGTTAGCCAAGAAGAAGTGGGACATGGACAGGACTGAAGAGAATAGACAGGAATACAAGGAGTTACAGCGCAGAGTGAAGAGGGAGGTGTCTAAGGCCAAGCAGAAGGCATATGACGAGCTGTACACTAGGTTAGACACTAGAGAAGGAGAGAAGGACTTGTACAGGTTAGCTAGGCAGAGGGATCGAGATGGGAAGGATGTGCAGCAAGTTAGAGTTATTAAGGATAGAGATGGAAGGGTGCTCACAAGTGAGGAGAGTGTACAGAGGAGATGGAAGGAGTACTTTGAGGAGCTGATGAATGAGGAAAATGAGAGGGAAAAAAGAGTAGAAGGGGTGAACTCTGTGGAACAGAAAGTAGATAAGATTAGAAAGGATGAAGTCAGGAAGGCTTTGAAGAGGATGAAAAGTGGGAAGGCAGTTGGTCCTGATGACATTCCGGTGGAGGTCTGGAAGTGTCTGGGAGAGGCAGCAGTGGAATTTTTAGCTAATTTGTTCAACAGGGTTTTAGAGAGTGAGAGGATGCCTGAGGAATGGAGAAGAAGTGTGTTAGTGCCGATCTTTAAGAATAAGGGTGACGTGCAGAGTTGCAGTAACTATAGGGGGATAAAGTTGATGAGCCATACAATGAAGGTATGGGAAAGAGTAGTGGAAGCTAGGTTAAGGAAGGTAGTGGAAATTTGTGAGCAGCAGTATGGCTTCATGCCCAGAAAGAGCACAACGGATGCAATTTTTGCTCTGAGGATTTTGATGGAGAAGTATAGGGATGGTCAGAAGGAGTTGCACTGTGTGTTTGTAGACTTGGAGAAAGCATATGACAGGGTGCCAAGAGAAGAGCTGTGGTACTGTATGAGGAAGTCAGGAGTAGCGGAGAAGTATGTCAGAGTGGTGCAGGACATGTATGAGAGGAGCAGGACAGTGGTGAGGTGTGCTGTAGGTCAGACAGAGGAGTTCAATGTGGAGGTGGGACTGCATCAGGGATCGGCTCTGAGCCCCTTCCTGTTTGCTATAGTGATGGACCAGTTGTCAGAGGAGGTCAGACAGGAGTCTCCTTGGACAATGATGTTTGCAGATGACATTGTGATCTGTAGTGAGAGCAGGGAGCAGGTGGAGGAAAACCTGGAGAGGTGGAGGTTTGCGCTGGAGAGAAGAGGAATGAAGGTCAGTCGTAGTAAGACTGAGTACATGTGTGTGAATGAAAGGGAGGGAAGTGGAACAGTAAGGTTACAGGGTGAAGAGGTGAAGAAGGTACAGGAGTTTAAGTACTTGGGGTCAACAGTCCAGAGTAATGGAGAGTGTGGGAAAGAGGTAAAGAAGCGAGTGCAGGCAGGTTGGAATGGGTGGAGAAAGGTGTCGGGAGTTCTGTGTGATCAGAAAATATCAGCGAGAATCAAGGGGAAGGTGTACAGGACAGTGGTGAGAGCGGCCATGCTGTATGGTTTAGAGACAGTGTCACTGAGGAAGAGACAGGAGTCAGAGCTAGAGGTAGCAGAGCTGAAGATGTTGAGGTTCTCTTTGGGAGTGACAAGATTGGACAGGATTAGGAATGAGTACATCAGAGGGACAGCTCATGTTGGACGTTTGGGGGACAAGGTTAGGGAGGCCAGATTAAGATGGTTTGGACATGTTCAGAGGAGGGAGAGTGAGTATATTGGTAGGAGAATGTTGGACATGGGGCTGCCAGGCAGGAGGCAAAGAGGAAGGCCAAAGAGGAGGTATATGGATGTAATAAATGAGGATATGAAGCTAGTGGGTGCAAGTGTTGAGGATGCAGAAGATAGGGATAGGTGGAGAGAGATGATTCGCTGTGGCGACCCCTGAAGGGAAAAGCCGAAAGAAGAAGAAGTGTAAATTCTGTATATATAAAATGGTCAAAAAAATGTGTTAAAAAATATAATCTATGCTTTTTCTCTTGACTTTGTGAATGTACACAAAAATGGCTGAAAATGTATAACAAATCTAAGTAAAAATAAATAAATAAATCAAATATATTTAAAAAAAAATATATGAATTACTTTCAAAAATATTTTTAATCTTAAAATGAAGCCAAATATTTTATTTTTTAATTAAAGATAAACTAAGCATATAATAATAAATATTTGTTTAACTTTCACCAAAAATATACATTGAGCTTAAATGCAAATGTTAAAATTGTTAAAGTCACATCTCAGTGGCGTGAAGCTTCCTGACCTGTCACCTGCAGCGTGACGCCCCTCTGCCTCGGTAGTTTGTTCACAGGATGGTTGGTGATGAAGCGGAACACGTACACGCTGCTGTCCGTCATCCTCAGGTTGTTTATCCTGAGAGAACAGTTTTTGGAGCCAAGCGAGCCCAGGTACTGGACCCGGCCCTGGTACGCAGGTTTGGGAAAGATGCCTGCACTGTGGTACACATAGTCGGGTGTGATGCACTGACTCTCGTTCAGACACCACATCTCAGACTGCACGTGCCATGACCCGGACGCATTGGGGAAGTCGTAAGTGCAAGGGAGCGTCACTGAGGAACCACGAGGGGCCAGTATGGGACTTACAGGAACATGGACCACCCAGTCTCCGGCCAGAACCACTCCAGGCAGTAATGCTAAAGGAGTAGGAAGATAGTGGACATACAGAGACATTTCATCATTTCATAACAAGGCATTACATCACAATTATCGCTTTAAAGCTCCAGAGCAGTCAGTCTTACTCTCTATCTCTGTGTATATTCTAAACTAGTTCAAAACAATCCAAATAGTTCCCTAGGGCCGCTTGATTACACATTCGGCTGTTCTAACCGATGATTCAATCAGTTAAATTACTCTCGCTCAACTCACCTGAAATAATCAGCGATGTCCAAAGCCATCCGTTCTGAACATAACGCTCGCACTTCTTATTCATCTTGTTCTTGCACAAATCTGAAGAGAAGAGGAACATGCTCCAGGATCTTGTAGTTGTACCATTTTACTTCCTTTTATAGGTGTGTGTGTGTGTGTGTGTGTCTGTGGTTGTTAGAGGAAATCAACATTGTTAATACTAGTCATCTTTCCGCTCACTTCAGTGACTGTACATGTTTCCCTGGTTACAGTACATATCTTTATGGTCTGTTCCATAAACTTTACTGATGTACAAAACTGAGAGAGGATGCTGAGGGGAAGGTCTGCTGGTCAGAACACAAACTAACTGGATGTTCTTCAACAATAAATATAACTACAAATGGATGAAACGTATGTGTCATTACAAAACAAAAAACAAACAAACAAACAAAAACAGCTGTAACTGGCCAGCTGCTGTGGTAAAAGTTGAATGAAACACTACAGGATGTGCTGTAAGAGGAAAATAATCAACTACAGCGTGGCAACAGAGTGGAAACGTTTATTATTTTCCTAAAAGACATACGATTAAAAACCATAGGATTGTACACAAGAAAAGTATGCGGTCTGGGGCGTGGCCATTGCAGACCACCTGTACTGTATGTGCTACGTCACAAATTGTTCAACTGTACTTAGATAGTGCGTGCTTACAAGTGTTACAGTCCTCTGTTTTTAGGCACTGTTTAGTACAATAGCCTGTGGTTTGAGACGCGACCACCTGAGCCCCCCTTTATAGCACACCTGGCCCCCGGGGACGACTTCCACTGACCGGAAGGAGGGAGAGAGAGCGAGAGAGAGAGAGAGAGAGAGAGAGAAAGGCGAAAGGGGAGTGCGAGAGAAACAACTTCTGTCCCGTTTGTCCAAGAAAAAGCTCCTTTTTACCTTAAAAATAAAAGCGGTGTGACTCTGGGGACGAGCTAAATGTCAGCGTGGACGCGGTGAGGAAAATCTCACTTTAGTTTCTTTGCTTATTTCTTCAGGACTTCATACAGAAAGACACCTGCTGCGAGGGAAAAGGTGAGAGCTATTATTCCAGTACAAAGCCAGGGGATAAAGAGAGGAAAAGAAGGGGGGAGAGAAAGAAAAAGAAAAGCCGCACGTTTTAGCGGCTCATCATCAAAACTGCTCTAAACGATGCGACTTATTAAATCAGTCATTTCTGTTAAAAAAAAAAAAAAGTTTGGGTTCTGACACTTTGGTGAAGATTGCTATCAGTGGCTAGGCTAATAACATAAACAAAACACTTCTAAAAATTCAGATATGATGGATTTAAATGTTTACATGGTTTAATGGCATTTTCCCCTAAATCCTTATAAATGTCGCAAATCTTTGGCCCGTTCACTTGGATCTGTAACTCGGTTTGCCCTTTGGTTTATTTAACTTGTTTAACCCGTTTTTAGCTGCTGGAGATTGATTTATCTGATGAATAAATATCTGATTATGCGAATGAAATGATAAATCACTTATTTGCAGGTGAATTGAGTTAGAGAGGGGAGATTTTTGGGGGCGACCCGCATCGTCGTGGTTTCCTTTCACTTTTCTCCGCTTTTTCTTCCGAAGGGAGATGACAGAGAAAAAGATCGGTGAGTTCCAAAGCACACACACACACACACACACACACACACACACACACACACACACAAAAGGGATTGGGCCTTTTCTCTCTTATTTTGACAGCAGACATGGAACTAGATGTCTGTTAAACATTAATGAGTGAAGTGGATTAGACATGTTTTGTTCGAACTCAGTGTAATAGCTACTTATTAGTACTGTAACAAGGTCAAAGGTCAACACTGGCTTGTTTGTCCACACGAAACAAGTAAAATATGTTAAGACTTTTTGCCTTAAATGATGGACCAAGGACAGCTGAATACTGTTTAATACTGTCTCCAAACTAAGGCCAGTGAGCCGAATGAAGTATACACCGACCTGGCATAACATTATGACCACCTTCATAATATTGTGATGGTCCAACTTTGGCTGCCAAAACAGCCCTGATCCATCAAGGCATGGACTCCACTTAAATCCGTGAAGGTGTGCTGTGGTATCTGGCACCAAGATGTTACCAGATCCTTTAAGTCTTTTAAGTCCCTGTCGCCGGTTCACCACTGTTCCTTCCTTGGACCACTTTTGATAGATACTGACCACTGCAGACCGGGAACACCCCACAAGAGCTGCAGTTTTGGAGATGTTCTGATCCAGTGGTCTAGCCATCACAATTCGGCCCTTTGTCAAACTCGCTCAAATCCTTACACTTGTCCATTTTTCCTGCTTCTAACACATCAACTTTGAGGACAAAATGTTCACTTGCTGCCTAATATATCCCACCCACTAACAGGTGCCATGATGAGGAGATCATCAGTCTCATTCACTTCACCTCTCACTGCTCAGAGTGTTATGGCTGATCGGTGTATATTTTACTTATATCATATCAGTATTTGATAATAAATGTTGGCTTTAAAACTAAAATTCCCCTTAAATTCATTAAATTCACCCACCAACAAAATGGTAAAGTTAACATAACGTACCATGGCCAACGAACATGTGAAATCAGTAGCACTGGATATGACAAAAATGTCATTATGATAGTAATAATGCTCTTTTAATAGACTATATATCGCTTGAAAAGTAATGTCTGTGCAGTGCATAACAAAATAATAAACTATTCTAGCATTACGAGGCATAATAAATACATTTAAAATCATAATTAAATCTCCACAATAATACTCTGGCCCAAGTAATTTCCTGGTGCCAAAGAATGATGATGTGGCCCTCACAGAAAAAAGTTTGGGGATCCCTGGTTCACGGGAAACACCTCACGAAAGGCAGGTCTGCAGTATGGGATTTTCACTCGATTCTGTTGTTGTCTAAGTATATGAATAATGTGATGCGTACTGGACGCTGCTTTAGCGAGTGAGAAACTAAAGTTGTGAGTGAGGAACTGATGAAACGTCAGACCACATCCGTCATACGGTTGGTCCTGAAACTCATTTGAGCCTAATTTTCTATTTTTATTTTACTGAAAGTTTCATAACCTAATATATAGATTTTTATTCACAACACTACGCTGTACATTAATAAGTATGTTCTTTTTTTATGATGTTTTTTGAACTTGAGATGATGTCAGAGGAAATGCACTGTACCTTTTCATTCAGCTCGGCTGATTCCCTGTTGTAAAAATGTGCGTTCTTTTGTTTAACATGCTGATTATGTCGAAGATTTCCAATGATCTTACAGAACTAGAACTATTGATCTGTGATCTGTTCTGAAGGGAGAGCAGATATATCGATTTTTTTTTTTTTTTACATTTTTCAGCATTAAGACAAAACGTGACATGCTCTTAAAGCCCATGATTCAGTCTCAGTGTTTATTCTGTTGCAAATTGTGTAGTAGGAGTGGATCTGGTACTGTTAAGTAGTGTGTGTGTGTGTGTGTGTGTATGTGTGTGTGTGTGTGTGTGTGTGTGTGTGGCATTTGCAAGCCTGGCCTCTGTGTTGTGTTGTTTATCCTCTGACAGAATGCCAAGGCATACGGGTCAGTGTGAGTTATCACATTCATCAGCGTTAATTTTGCAGAACAGCGTTCCATATCTTCAACTGACGGTGCAGTAAAATGAGAGGCAAAACATCTCATGTGGAAAAAAATCTTGATTTAGATAAAAAAAAAAAAAGTTTAAGCAGTTTGCAATTAAACGAGTCCTCTATATAAATCCAATCTAAGTTCTTTGACACTTTACTTAACTGTCATTATTTATTACAAAGCACTGACACTGGAGACTTCTTCCTTAAATCAGACAAAATAATTACTCACCTGTTTCTATGACACGTCCACTGTACCTGTGTCCCTGTGACCGAGCCCTGTGACCACGACCGTCAGAGCTGCGGTAACAGGAATGTAATCAACAGCTTCTGACCAGGTCAGAATTCAGCAGCACTGTGGCTGGCGCGGGCTAGTCAAAAGATTGCGCTAACAGATATACACCGAATAAATTATGTAAATATTTACACAGCAACAACCTTATAAATGTCCTATAATCTCAGAATCCATCCAGAAATTCTTACAGCCTTTAAATCAGAGCCTAACAGCATCTAGGAGTGTTTTGTTAAATTAGAGCGGACTCACCTCGGAGAAACGCAGTGATGAATGCAAAAACAGATACAACACCACTAGATGTAATTTTTTTTAGCTCTGACTTCTGAACTGTAACCTGACCACAAAGGTGTGTCCATATCGTCCGCTATAATCTGCCGAGCACAGCACAGCGTACCTCAGCACACACACACACACACACACACACACACACCCACACACACCACAGCCTTAATAACCTCCTGCGTCTGACATCATGACTGAGGGTTACGGTGGGACTGAATTAGCGCTAGCGCCGAGGAGTTTGTGGTCACTCTCTGGTAGAAGTGATGGACATTAATAACGCATGCCACATCTCGATGATGTTTTGTGTCTCTTGGAGACTCGGGAAGCTTCTCCAGTTTTCCATGTATGTCTGTGCGACGAGTGAATTCCTCAACATGAAGATGTTTTACTGGAAACGGAGCCCAGGCAGCGCTCATGACTCAGATCCATGACTCACTGACAACTCGGATGCATGAGTCACGTGTATGCCAGACTGAACTCCTCTGAACAGTACAGAGGGATCTGTTGGGACATCACAATTCAGTTTACATTGATTTGATTCAATTTGAGGCCATTGATTCACTTCAGTGTGCCACAGTGAGATTCTATTTGATCCCGTTTGATTTGATTCAGTTTTATCAATTCAGTGTGATTCCAGGTGTCACCACTTGATTCCTTTTGATTCAGTTTAATTGGAATTCCTTTGATTCAATTCAGAGTGACACTGAGCAATTCTGTTCCATTCAGTTTGATTTGATTCATTTTAAATCAATTCGATTTTATTCCAAGAGTCACAGCTTGATTCTGTTTGATTCAGTTCACTTTCATTTCATTTCATTCAGTTTAGGGTTCCACAGTGTGATTCTGTTTCATTTAATTTGATTTGATTCAGTTTGTATCAATTCAGTTTGATTTCAGGTGTTACCACTTGATTCCTTTTGATTCAGTTTTGTTTGAATTCCTTTGATTCAATTCGGAGTGACACTGCGATTCTGTTCCATTCAGTTTGATTTGATTCATTGAGTTGAATTATTTCAAGAGTCACAGCTTGATTCTGTTTGATTCAGTTCAGTTTAATTTCATTTGATTCATTTTAAATCAATTCAGTTTGATTCCAAGAGCCACAACTTGATTCTGTTTGATTCAGTTCAGTTTAATTTCATTTGATTCAGTTTAGGGTACCACGGTGCGATTCTGTTTCATTAAATTTGATTTGATTCAGATTTATGGAGTCACAATATGATCTTATTCATTATATTCATATTCAGCACAGTTCAATTTGATTCAGATCAATTGAATTGTACGGTGTTATTAGAATAAATTCAGTTCTGTTCAATTCAGTTTACATTTTATTTCTATAGCACCTTTCAAAAATTTAATATCACTTTATTTTACATACGAAAATCTAAAATATTTCATATGTAAAGTAAAAGAATGCAATGAATACCATAATAATGATTCAAAACAGGGGGAAAGCAAATAAGGAAAGAATTAAAAATGATTGTTTTTAAAATCTCAGGCAGTTTAAATGAACTTTACACTAATTTGAATATTATTAAAATATAATAATTATTCAAAATATAAATTTGAATATTATATTAAAATATAAGGCCAAAGATTTGTCAGTGCCATCTTTTACTGTGGTCATGGGACACAAAATAAAACAAATCTTTTGGCTAAATCACCCTCAAGTCACTTGATGCGTGTAACTAATGATATGTTTTATTACCAATTTGTTAATGAAATATATAAAATAAACAAAAGTTCAAGGGAAGTGCAAGAGTTAAAATCTAATAAATGTTGGAATATCGGTGACAGGAAAAAATACAAAATAAATTATTTTGTAAAATAAATAAATAAATAAATCAGAAATGTAAATAAAAAAAGAAATGATTCAGAAGAAATGATTCAGTTTCATATGAGTCAACTCAAATAGATTCTGAATCAGTGCTTTATTCGAATCTTATCGATTCATTTAATTTAATGACTTTTTTTTTCACTCATTTGCTGCTTTTAAAACACCTGAATATTTAAAAATATTCTGTTTCAAAATGTCTGTTAATGAGAAAGATTAACATCTTTTAATGAATGAATTTTTTTATCTTTTAAGGACAAAATCTTTTAATGAATTTAATGAATCGAATGCAGGCGAGTGTTTCTGAGATTTCTCATGTTCTGATGTTTCGCTTGCTCTGTGAACATGACGTGATCACTGACGAGAGAACCCCACTCACCTAATGGACTATACCATCGAATTCTTCCACCATTTCTACGCAGAACGTCGCTTCACGCTGAATCGTTTTTTGTACTGGATTTGAGTCTTGAGTTTGCCTTTAATTGAAAAAGCAGTCAGGTGTGGAAGTCTGAAGTGGGGGAACAGGGAGCCGAGCACAGTGCCAGATCACAACATCAGGACTTTTTTTTAAAGTGCCACACAAAAGTGCTGCTTGTTTGGTGGTGAAATGGGTCAGACCGGGCCTCGGACTCAGTACAGCAGCGCCGAGCCAAGAAATGTTGCTTCATTTCCTTATTTATATCTCAGCAAAACAATGTGGAGAGGATAAGATACTAACCGGTAAATATATAAACTATTAAATACTTTATATAACTTTAAATAATGAGTCATGTTCAGCAAATGAGTCACGTTCCTGTGTTGGATAGAACGCGCCGATATCACCTGAAGTAACCCCATTCTCTACTGATTGTTGGTAAAGAGTTGGTCTTAGCATGGCGAGACTGATCTTTTTGTATCCTGAGAGAGTTATTTCTCCAAGGTCCTGCTCTGATAACTGGAGAACATCTCATTCACATTGTTCTGCTATGAAGCAGGGACATTTGCAACTAAATGACACAGAGAGTGATAAAGGAACCATAATAAGGGAGGAGAACTCTGACCCTGAGCTCTCTGGGCTTGTCCTGATTTGCGCTGGATCGCAGGTCTCCTATTAAAGAGACTCATAGGTAGGAGTTCAGTAGTTAGCAGCAGACGTTGATATGGTTTGTGCCAAAATTATTGAAGAGTTTTGTTCCACCAACAGAACGGAAACGGACGAATGAGACATTCTCAATCAGTGTAAAGAATCGAATGCTGTGACTCTGAGCTAAAATGAGTCTGTGGGCTTTTAGTGTGTTTTAGACGTGTGCTGTTCCCTCTGTTGGATAACTAAGCTGCTTCTTAGACAAACAAGCACCTGGAGCATCTCAGAGAGCAGAAATGGCCTTGATATCAACATTTACTTTGAAGATACACACATTTGTGTGGAAAGAAATAACAGTTTCTGTTCTTTTTGGAACTTTTCTATGAATATATTTATTATTTATATGCACTATATTGCCAAAAGTTTTGGGACACCCCTCCAAATCATTGAGTTCAGGTGATGTTTTTCAGGGGTTGGGCTCGGCCCCTTAGTTCCAGTGAAAGGAACTCTTAATGCTTCAGCATACCAAAACATTTTGGACAATTTCATGCTTTGTGGGAACAGTTTGGGGATGACCCCTTCCTGTTCCAACATGACTGCACACCAGTGCACAAAGCAAGGTCTATAAAGACATGGATGAGTGAGTTTGGTGTGGAGGAACTTGACTGGCCTGCACAGAGTCCTGACCTCAACCCCATAGAACACCTTTGGGATGAATTAGAGCGGAGACTGCGAGCCAGACCTTCTCGTCCAACATCAGTGCCCGACCTCACAAATGCGCTTCTAGAGGAACGGTCAAAAATTCCCATAAACACACTCCTAAACCTTGTGGAAAGCCTTCCCAGAAGAGTTGAAGCTGTTATAGTTGCAAAGGGCGGGACAACTCCATATTACATTCATGTGCATGTAAAGGCAGACGTCCCAAAACTTTTGGCAATATAGTGTATATATTAAGCACCACTGTGGAGTGTGACCTGGCAAAGACATTCAACAAAACAGTGCAAATGACATTTTTTAGCCTCTCGGGGGGGAATAAGTTGTAGCTTTATTAATTTTTTCAAGTGTTATCAGAATCTAAAATTTGAGTGTGTTTGTGTGTTTCCTTTAACTCCCATAACAAGTACAGAAGAGATGTTTTCATAAGGAAAAATGTACAGTGTGTAATATTAGTGTTGGTATTGTGTGAAGTAGAATTGGTGTAAAGCTTTTGGTCTGCGTGCTGCACATGGTGTTTTATATAACAGAACAACGCCTCATGGTCAGATCTGACGAATCCTGTAGTGGAACAGTGTGACCCAGGGGTGTGTGTGTGTGTGTGTGTGTGTGTGTGTGAGGGGAGTAGATCATGGTATTAAATGCCCAGTTTACTTTGTGTCCATGCACATGCTGACTTTGGACTATTGATCTCGCTCTCCTCGCATCTCTCAACCCCTTGTCTCGCTCTCTCGCTAAATCATTTCTTATGCTCGTGTTAATAATGCCAGTAATGTGTGATTTAACGATAATCAACAAATAAAATCATGTAGGATGAAGAAGAACACACGTATAGGCCGGTAAACATCTCTCAGGTTGTGTGTGCAGTGTATTGTGATTATCCTGAAGGTGCCTCATGTGTTGTGTGTGAATGTTGTGTGTGTGTGTGTGTGTGTGTGTGACAGGAGCACCAGGTATGGCCCTGTGTAGCCGGTGGAGAGCTGTGGTGGCTGTGTGTGTGACCGCCGTGGTCCTGGCCGGACTGGGAGCGGCGATCTGGGCACTGGGTGAGTACTGCTGCTGAGATCTCTGGGAAATGAGGGTTAAATAGGAAATAAAACACTGTGTGTTGTAATGATTTAATAAAACAACAGATACAGAGTGAATATAAAATAAGGAAAAGAACAAAAAAGGAAAAAGCAATGAAAGAACTGACAAATGAATTAAAGAAGGAATGGAGGAAGGAAGGAAGGGAGGGAGGAAGGAAGGCAGGAAGGAAGGATGGAATTGAGGAAAGATGAATGGAAGATAGGAAGAAAAGAAGAGGAAGGGTGGAAGAAAGGAAGGAAAGATGGTAGGGAGGATGGAAGGAAGGAAGGAAGGAAGGAAGGAATTTGGATGGTAGGAAGAAAGGGAGGATGGAAGGAAGGAAGGAAGGGAGGAAGGAAGGAAGGGAGGAAGGAAGGGAGGAAAGATGGTAGGGAGGATGGAAGGAAGGAAGGAAGGAAGGAAGGAAGGAAGGAAGGAATTTGGATGGTAGGAAGAAAGGGAGGATGGAAGAAAGGAGGGGGAGGAAGGAAGGAAGGAAAAAAGGACGGAAGGAAGGAAGGATGGAAGGGAGGGAGGAAGGAAGGAAGGAAGGAAAAAAGGACGGACAGAAGGAAGGAAGGATGGAAGGGAGGAAAGATGAATGGACGATAGGAAGAAAAGAAGAGAGGAAGGGTGGAAGACAGGAAAGAAAGGAAGGAAAGAAGGTAGGGACGATGGAAGGAAGGAAGGATGGAAGGGAGGAAGGAAGGAAGGACGGGGGGAAGGAAGGAAGGAAGGAAGGAAGGAAGGAAGGAAAAAAGGATGGAAGGGAGGAAGGGAGGAAGGAAGGAAGGAATGAAAAAAGGATGGACAGAAGGAAGGAAGGATGGAAGGGAGGATTGGATGGAAGGAAGGAAGGAAGGATGGAATTGAGGAAAGATGGATGGAAGATAGGAAGAAAAGAAGGGAGGAAGGATGGAAGACAGGAAAGAAAAGAAGGAAAGAAGGTAGGGACGATGGAAGTAAGGAAGGAAAGAAGGAAGGAAGGAAGGAATTTGGATGGTAGGAAGAAAGGGAGGAAGGAAGGAAGAAATGGAGGATGGATGGAAGGAAGGATGGAGGGGGAGGAAGGAAGGATTAGACGGAAGGAAGGAAGGAAGGGAGGATGGAAGGAAGTAAGGGAGAAAGGAAGGAAGGATGGATGGACGGATGGATGATAGAAAGGAAAGAAAGGAAGGAAGGAAAGGGAAAGGGAAAGGGAAAGGGGGATAGAATGTAGAGAGGATGGAATGAAGGAAGGGATGAAGAAAGGGGGGTGAGTACGGAAGGAAGGATGGAATGAAGGAAGGATGGAGTGCATTTAACACAAGATCTTCACAGTAAACACTGTAATATGTTTTATTACATGATTTTGTGGTTTTATAAATAAATCACCAACAAAAGTGAAGCAGAAAAGAAAGAATAAAAATTGAAAAATGAAAGATTGATGTAGTAAGACTCGTTATAGCTAGTAATAAATAAAGTCATTATAAAATAAAGTAATAAGAATTTTTAAAAAGTGGATCAGTGTGTTATTGTGTCAGATTGCTCATATATTCTATAACATTATATAACAGTTTATTAATGTATTTTTGCTGCTGGTGTGATATGATGATGTCACAAGAAGACGACTGTGTGTATGTGTGTGTGTGTGTGTGTGTGTGTGTGTGTTGCAGCTACATACATAAAGACAGCAGAAGACACGGGTTTATATGACGGTAAGATAAAATAAGAACAGTGTGTTATTCCTGCTTAAGTTTTCCAGCACGTGTGTATGAGCAGATCTGATATTTCACGTTTATTTCTCACTACAGTGCAGGTGAGCGTAGCAGACCAGAGGCTGCGGGTGTTTGACTCCACCCAACGGCGGTGGAGGCACATCTGCTCGTCCAGCGCCAACCAGCTGCTCGCCTCCATCAGCTGTGAGGAGATGGGCTTCATCAGGTAACCGGAGGAGAAAACGTTACCAAGCGAACAGAGAGAAAGAACGATGGAACTCATTTTTTTTTTGCACGTTGCTTTCGCAGGGCGATAAATTTCTCCATCACGTGCGCTCCTGATAGCAGCAGCAGCAGCCACGAGTTCTTCTGCGTCAAAGAGAGCGAGTTAACCTACGGCAAGAAAATCAGCACCGCACTCTACCCGTGGTGAGGCTGGGTCATGTGACCAGAACATCAACATCCTGATAAATTACATCATAATACAGCGTTAGGAGTTATCACAAATTTCCTTTCTCATTTTTAAAAAAATTATGATTAATTGTTCTTTTTTTTTTTTTTTTTTGCCCTGGACTTGTACAGATTTACATTATTTACATTTATTTATTTATTTATTTATTTTTCACTTTATTTATTTATTTATTTTTTTTATTTTTATTTTACTTTATTTATTTATTTGTTTGTTTATTCATTTATTTTTACATTTTTCATTTTAAAATTTTTCTTTTAATTTTTTTTCAAGTTACTTTTTTAATGTTAAGTAAAATGATCCTTAACCTTCACTTCTTCACATTTTAACTTGAAGAAATTTCATTTCGTATCTAAAAATGTTGCATTTAAAGCTTTTTTTCTTTTAAAAAAAAAGAGTCTTTTCCTTTTATTAAGTTTATTCGCTAGCTTAAATAATAACCCACTGTATGTTGAATGAATCTGGACGAGATTCACTGATCTGATGTTATCGAGATTGCATTCGATTCTCTTGATGACTAAGTAAAAGATTTTAGTGACATTTTTCACTTTAGACATTTTAGTGAACTGAACTGAAATGATTCGAATCACTCGATTCCGAATCATTTTGTGATGATGAGTCTTTTCTGTGTTTCAGTAAATGTGAGAAAGGACAGATTGTTCAAGTGCTCTGTCAAGGTAAGATCTGACTCTGAATGCAGACTCTTCACACTGCTGTAAGTGAACGTCTCGGTGCAGTGTTTTGTCGTGTGTGTGTGTGGCTGTGTGTGTGTAGATTGCGGGAGGCGTATGCTTCCAGAGGAGCGGATCGTGGGAGGTGTGGATGCACGTCAGGGCTCATGGCCGTGGCAGGTCAGTCTGCAGTATGACGGAGTTCATCAGTGTGGAGGATCCATTATATCAGACCGGTGGATCGTCAGTGCTGCACACTGCTTCCCTGAGTGAGTCTTACACACACACACACACACACACACACACCCACACACACCAAATTGTCATGGATACATTACAGAATAAACCACAGTGTGTTGTACATTTATAGAGGCATGATAAAGTTAACACTCTGAAGTTGATTATTTTTCCTGTAAAACAAACTTCTTCTTCCTTGTACATTTTATCCATTTATAGTTACATATAATGTTGTGGAGTCAGTTCCTCATGGCCTATATTTCTCTCTCTGGAAATTTATATACACAAAACAAGCAAGACTTCATTTAAACTCCCTTGTACTGAAAAGTGACTAAAAAACTCTGACACTGGAGACTCCTTCCTTAAATACTAAATAAACATATTTCTCCTGATAGAAAACTTCATTGCGCTGATAGTACGAGTCCCTCTGAACGAACCGTTACCATAGAAACGGTAGCGTATCAGAACAGATCAGATTTTCTGACAGTTTGTGTTTGTGTGTAATCAGGAGATATCGTCACGTGTCCAGGTGGAGGGTTCTGATGGGTTCCATCTACAACACACCCATCCATAAGAACGTGGTGATCGCTGAGGTGAAGACAGTGGTCTATCACAGCAGCTACCTGCCCTTCGTCGACGCTAACATCGACGACAACAGCCGCGATATCGCCGTGCTCTCACTCACAAAGCCTCTGCAGTTCACCGGTGAGTCGGGAAAAACCCACGCGCATCCGTACCGCAGCTGGAAGAAGAGTTTAGAGATTATAGAAAATGATAGCTATCTACACATCTACCGTTACTCCACAGCGCTCTGGAATTCTGGATGCTGATTGGTCAGAAGAGAAGCCGCTGATTAATATTGTTAACATTGTTTCCGTAGTAACAGAGAGTTAAAAGGTTTTCTGTAAACTTTTGATGGAAGGAGTCTCCAGTGTCAGCGCTTCGTAAAAACATCTTTCTTTTTTTTTTACACTGCTTTGTAGTTTCTCTGTGACATTTGGTTAGCTTTTTTAAAAAGAGATTAAAAAGAGAGAGGCTTGTGAGAGAAGAAGCGATTAGAGCGGCTATAAACAACTCGTCTACTTCACAACACAAACATGTGACTATAAAGAGATAAAAATTTCAATGTGTCATGCTTTAATAAAGAGATAAAGATCATCGTTGGTGCGTTTCTGTGGTGTTAGAGGAATAAAACACTTCAGGATG
Organism: Hemibagrus guttatus; assembly: GCA_033459395.1. Lineage (NCBI taxonomy): Eukaryota > Metazoa > Chordata > Actinopteri > Siluriformes > Bagridae > Hemibagrus > Hemibagrus guttatus. The sequence continues at coordinate 19,336,529 of JAUCMX010000020.1, forward strand.
TGCTTTTAGAGAAAAGAGAATCAACTATAAAAATACTATACTATTATAAAAAATATAATATAGTTTTTCTTTTTTTTAAAAAATATTTTCAATATTTAATTAATATAACTATTATTATTATTATTATTATTATTATTATTAATTTATTAGAAAATGGCAAGTTTATGTGCAGGCCACATACATGAGTAAGAAAACATGATGTATTTTTTAGAAAATTATCATTTGTTCCAAATATTTATACTTTTTAAAGAGCTTAAATTTAGCTTAGTGTTCAGGAAGTTAAAGAGTGATCAGAAAGCTGAAAATAGAAGTCGGAGTTTGTGAGGAAACGCTGCAGCATGGCAAGTCCTAGTTCCTCCCTCCGGTTTCAGGTTGCCAGGAAGTGCGGAGAACAAAGCCGCCCTGTTTCCCGCAGATCTCGGGCCCGAACAAAAGACGATACTAACCGAAAAGCCTGGAATCACGACGCAGGAATTTGTAAAATGTTCAGGTGCAGTGACGAAGCGGTTCTGCGCTCTTGTCCAGAAACAACGACGCTGCTAGAATTTCACAGAGGAATTGTAACAAACCTGCTGAAAGTCCTGTGTCTGTTCGTTAGATTTCAGTACAAACAGTCCGACTCCCGAAAACAGAATCTGTGCCGAATAACAGAAAACTCATTGGCCAGAGCTACAAAGCGAATATCGATCAAAAGCCTGGGGTTTATCGGTCATCTCGGTTTATCAGCGAATCTGTCTGAAGCTGTTGAACCAGAGCCGCTGAGACTGCACTTTTTTGTTCCACCTGAACCTCAGGTTTCACTAATGAACTGCTTCACAAAAAACGCCAACCGAATTAGTGCGACGGAGTGAAATCACAGCTCCTCGCTCGGCTCCTGACTCTTTCACCTCGGTGTATCACGTAACACCTCAGTCTTCTCGTGTACAAAATGTGTAGAAGTTTATGTTCAGCTTATTTCACATGAAAAAATGCTTTGGTCTCAGGCTTAATTAGAGTCGGCTGACTGACTAGTCTAGTCTAGCTTGCTCCTTAGATTAGATTTTAGTCTTATCAGATATAAAGATGAGGAAATGCTCCAGTGATGAACCTTTTAATCTAGTTTTAAAGTCTAAATATTACCCCATTATATGTATGAGTTATTGATGTATTTCATCCACTTTTTCTCTGTAGACTACATCCAGCCTGTTTGTTTGCCCACCTACGGCCAGCGGCTAGTGGAGGGTCAGATCGGCACGGTGACAGGCTGGGGAAACGTCGAGTATTACGGTCAGTTGTGTGCTGTACGCACTGCAGCATCAAACCACAGCATGTAGATACGAGCCTCGAATTAGAGCTGCGATAAATAATGTGCAGGTACAGCATCGATGCAGATTTCTAAAAGAAAATATGCTTTTACAAAGAAGTCCAGTTCACTTTTTTAAGGAAAATTTCTGAAAATTTTGTTTTATGTATGTTCTTGCCCAGACATTAGCCCCGCCCCCAAACCTAACCACCTCACAGCTTTTAGCTACCATAAGTAGTTATAACATTTAGGGGGAAGTGATAAAAGAAAACTTTGAAAAACTGTGCTTCACAATCTTACTGAGCCCAAGATCATTTTAGATGCACTATATTGCCAAAAGTTTTGGGACGTCTGCCTTTACATGCACATGAATGTAATATGGAGTTGTCCCGCCCTTTGCAGCTATAACAGCTTCAACTCTCCTGGGAAGGCTTTCCACAAGGTTTAGGAGTGTGTTTATGGGAATTTTTGACCGTTCCTCTAGAAGCGCATTTGTGAGGTCAGGCACTGATGTTGGACGAGAAGGCCTGGCTTGAGGTCAGGACTCTGTGCAGGCCAGTCAAGTTCCTCCACACCAAACTCTCTTATCCATGTCTTTATGGACCTTGCTTTGTGCACTGGTGTGCAGTCATGTTGGAACAGGAAGGGGTCATCCCCAAACTGTTCCCACAAAGCATGAAATTGTCCAATATGTCTTGGTATACTGAAGCATTAAGAGTTCCTTTCACTGGAACTAAGGGGCTGAGCCCAACCCCTGAAAAACAACACCTGAACTCAATGATTTAGAGGGGTGTCCCAAAACTTTTGGCAATATAGTATATTTGTTTATATATTTTTCTGGCTCAGAAATTAGCCCTGCTCCCAGCCTTTACAGAGCTGCTCTAAAAAAAATTTTTTTTCTTAAAAGAGGTATGTGTATTTTTAAGAGGAGATTGTGAAAATGACAAGCCGCTGCTTTAAGTCGTAAGTAGTTGCCATGGTGATAACAAGCTTTCTGTGACTCGTAGGTCTTTCTCCACTGATCTTCATGTCCTAAATAAACCTTTATCCTTCTTATCCATTATATTATATCCTGTTTATTCGCTCCTGTTCTCAGGCACGCAGGCGGCGATCCTCCAAGAGGCCCACATTCCCATAATCAGCGACGCCGTCTGTAACGCCCCCGATTACTATGACAACCAGGTCACCACCACCATGTTCTGTGCCGGTTATGAGAAAGGAGGAACCGATTCCTGTCAGGTAGTGGATAATATCCCAGAGCGCTCCTCAGGACACAAGATGGCGCCATTTATCCATCATTAACTTGGCACGAAGCTCCTGAGAGACGCCACAGTGGTTTCTAAATGCTTCTTGTTTGCATGTTTACTTCAGGGAGACAGCGGTGGTCCCTTCGTAGCGGCCGACTGTCTGTCTAAGACGAGCCGTTACAGGCTGCTGGGCGTGGTGAGCTGGGGGACGGGCTGCGCAATGGCAAAGAAACCCGGCGTCTACACCCGAGTGTCCCGGTTCCTACCCTGGATATCCAGCGCCATGAGGGTGAGCAGAACGTCCAGCACACACACACACACATCAATCCTCCTCCAGCACACACACGCCCACACACACACACACACACACAAATCCTCCTCCGGCGCACACACACACACCAATCCTCCTTCAGCGCACACACACACACACACACCTTCACCACTGCTTTATTCCCATTGCATCATGTTCATTGTTGAATAGAAAATATTTCACTGTCGTTATCATGGCTTTATGCGACATCAGAACACTTCCCTGACTGTTTTATTCCTTTTATACTACAACTTTTTTATTTATTTATTTTTATTTTTCTTAAATTATTACAGAACAAAAATTTTTCGTTTCTAAAAGTTATTCATTTCTAACCATAGTTAATGTGGGACATCCAACAAACACGTTCTCACTTAAGCTACTCCTTTGTCCCAAAGACCTACATCTTTACCTCTGGCTGTTACAAAGCGCTGACACTGGAGACTTTTTCCATTCATGTTACGTTACAGGGAACGTCACCGTGTCAGTGATTAGCATCTGCTCTACGACTCCCTGTGCACGAGATGTTAACGAATAAAATATAAATAATGCAATGCAGTCAGAGCTGCTGGTAGAGAAAATACCTCATAGAGGACTTTTTTAAATTCACTGTGTATTAGTGAGAGTGAGAGACAGAGGGACAGAAGGAGAGAGAGAAGGAGAGACAGAGAGAGATAGATAGATAGAGAGAGAGAGAGAGAGAAGGAAAGAGAGAGAGAGTGACAGAGACCGAGGAAGAGAAGGAGAGGGAGAAGGAAGGAGAGATAGAGCGAGAGAGAGAGAGTGAGAGAAGGAGACAGAGAAGAAAGGAGAGAGACAGAGAGAGACGAAGGAGAGAGAGAAGGAGAAACAGAGAGAGAGAGAGAGAGAGAGAAGGGGGAGAGAGAGAGTGACAGGGACCGAGGAAGAGAAGGGAGAAGGAAGAAGAGAGACAGAGAGAGGGAGAGAAGGAGAGGGAGAAGGAAGAAGAGAGAGGGAGAGATAGAGACAGAGAAGGAAGAAGAGAAAGAGAGAAACAGAGAGAGAGAGAAGTAAAGAGAGAGTGGCAGAGACCGAGGAGGAGAGAGAGAGAGAGAGAAAGAGAGAGAGAGAGAGAGAGAGAGACACAGAGAAAAGGAAAGAGAGAGAGAGAGTGACAGAGACCGAGGAAGAGAAGGAGAGGGAGAAGGAAGGAGAGACAGAGCAAGAGAGAGTGAGAGAAGGAAACAGAGAAGAAAGGAGAGAGACAGAGAGAGACGAAGGAGAGAGAGAAGGAGAGACAGAGAGAGAGAGAGAGAGAGAGAGAGAGACTTTTTTTTTGACTTTTACAAAACTTTATTTACACAAGTCACATATCATACACAGAGTGACTTAAAATAAACAAACAAATAAATAAATAAGAGTGTACTCAAATATTTTCAATAAATGAGTTTAGACAGAAGTGATTAGCGTAGCTCTGCTGCAAAGTTAAGTTCTCCTTCTGCAACCGAGCACACAGCATTCTCACAGCACCACACACACTTAAACATGTCCAAATCATTCATACTCTTATAAAAATTAAAAATCAATTAAAATTCTTGACTTGATCAGCCTCTTTAAAATTCTTGTGGCCTCGCAGTCAGTGTTTTGTGCTACCCGGTTTTTTCGGCTCAGGTATATTGCCATTTTTGCCTGACCAAAGATAAAATTGATCAGTTGGCACCTGAACCTGTTTCCTGACGTACTTAAAACCCAGAATAAAACACTGAACAGTGAAATCAACATTAAAGGACTTTAAAATGCTCCGTAAAAACACACACAGTGACTGTAACCTGGAGCAGTGAATAAAAGCATGAAAAACAGTTTCTCTCTGTGAACAGAACGGACAGTCATGTACAACATCAGGGTTTAAAACAGAGATAAAAGAGTTCACAGAGATAATACCATGTAAAATCCTCCATTGGAGGTCGGCAGCTCTTTTGGTCAATGGTGGTTTATACAGTGCCCTCCACTCTGGTTTAACATCATCATTCAAACCCAGAACACTTCTCCATGGGGTGTCTACCCTCCCACTCAGCTTCTTCTTGTTTAAAACCTTAACACAGGCTCTGTAGAGCAGCTTCCCTGACACTGACCCAAAGTCCATCTCCCCTTCGCTCCGGCACTCCATCAGGGGCCCTGCACACCCGTCGAGGTCAGGAGCAATGTTCAGCCGGGGAAAGGGTTCGTCCTCTGCAGGACCAGTCTCTGCATGTTGATAGTCCATCAGCTGAACACGCTCTTCTGATGTAAGTGCAGATCTCCAGCGGTGTAGGAGCTGATTGACAACACGCTGGGACCGCAGTCCCATACGCGCTGCCAGGTCCTCTGCCCTTGACAAATCTGACCCCGCGACGTTCACGAGCTCCCGGAGCGTCACAATGCCCGAGGAGACGAGTGTTCTGGACAGTGCAGGGACGGTCACACCGGAGATGTCCAGTCGCCCGCCGTATACCAGAGGCTCCTCCAGCAGCCAGTGTACTGTTCAACAGCCTTTGTTTTGTTTCTTAAAAACATTCCAGAGCTTAAAAAGTCCACGGTAAAACATTGGTAGTCCAGAAATGTCCAGCATTTTGGTGTCCATTAAAACAAAGCTCTGTCCAGCCCCAGTCCTTTTAACTGTGCGTAATAATCCACTGGCTGCTGCTCTCCATACTAGGTCTCTGGGTCCAGTGAGGAGTCTCTGGATGAACTGGAGTCGGAAGGCTGCAGCTCTGCTAGTTAGCTGGACCAGCCCCTGCCCTCCTTCCTCTTTCGGCAGGTGGAGAACGCTCTGTGGAATCCAGTGTAGACCGTCCAAGAAGAAGTCCACCAACTGGGCCTGGATGTTTGCTAGCAGGTTCGGCGGCGGATCTACGCATGCCAGCTTGCGCCAGAGGGACGATGCGGCGAGGTTGTTGATGACCAGCGTTCGCCCCCTGTAAGACATCTTCGGGACCAGCCGCTTCCACCTGCTCAGTCTGCCCTTCACGTGCTCTACAGAACCTTCCCAGTTTTTGTTTAAAAATTCATTGGTCCCCAGGTAGACACCCAAGTATTTAAAACCACCTCTTTTCCACGCTAAGCCTCCTGGTAGTGAAGGTTGCCCACCTCCCCACTCCCCAACTAAAATGGCTTCACTCTTTGTCCAGTTAACCTTGGCAGAGGATAAAATCTGAAAGTCATTTAAAATAGCAGCTAAAACATTCACGTCTTCTTGTGTGTTTATCATGACTACCAGATCATCTGCATAAGCTGATAAATATACTGAGGCATTAGCGTGTGGAATATTAAAACCAGATAGATGACTCCTTAACTTGTTTAAAAGAGGTTCAATCGCCAGAGAGTACAACATGCCTGAGAGGGAACAGCCCTGCCTGATCCCTCTGTACACTCTAAAAGGGGCACATAAACCACCATTGACCTTCAGTACACTCTCAATTTCACAGTACAACACCCTGATCATGGCTACAAAACCTGGGTTGAACCCAAAGGCTTCCAGCACCTTCCACAAATATTCATGCTCAACCCGGTCAAAAGCCTTTTCCTGATCTAGGAAAATCAGACCAGTCTTCAAGCCCAATAGCCTGGAAACGTCCAAAATGTCACGAATCAAATACACGTTATCGAATATGGACCTATCAGGCACACAGTACGTCTGGTCCTGGTGAATAAGCCGCTCCATTACCTTAGTCAGTCTCGAGGCTAATGCTTTTGAGAGCAGCTTGCAGTCAGTGCACAGTAGTGAGACGGGGCGCCAGTTCTTCAGGTGTGTCAGGTCTCCCTTTTTCGGCAGCAGGGTCAGGATGGCCCTCCTGCAGCTTAGTGGGAACTCACCTCTCTGTATACTGTCCCATAGGACATCCATCACGTCCTGCCCTATGACAGCCCAGAAAGCCTTGTAAAACTCAGCCGGGAGATCGTCTATACCTGACGTCCGTCCATTCTCCATTCTCTGGAGAGCCTTATGAAGCTCCTCCAGCGACAGCTCCCTGTCCAACTCTCTGGCCGCTCGCTCAGAGAGCTTTGGCAGACCCGCAAGGAAGCTGTCCACCACCACTTGTGCCCCTGACCACTCACTGCTGTACAGCTTTGAGTAAAAGCTTACTGTCTGCTTGCGAATTTCAGTGGACTCAGATAAGAGGTCCCCTGATTCTGTTCGCACAGCATGTATGAATCTTTTCTGTCCATTCTTTTGCTCTAAACTGAAAAAGAACTTAGAAAGAGCGTCTATCTCGGCTGCGCTTTTAAAGCGTGATCGGACCAGCGCCCCCTGTGCTGTAATGTCTAACAGGTCGTTCATTTTGGCTTTTTTACTTTTGAGGGCTTCAATATGCCCTCGATCTCCGGTGGCCTCCAAACGCTGGAGTTCCACTATTTCTATCTCCAGCGCTTTCAGAGATCTAACAATGTCTCTTGTGATGTTGAGAGTGTACTGTTGACAAAAAACTTTGATTTGTGCTTTAGTAAAATCCCACCACAGCTGAAGTGAGCTAAAAGCTGCCTTCTCTGATTTAAAACAATTCCATAAATAAGTAAAAGACTCTTTAAAATTAGCGTCTTCTAAAAGTGCAGTGTTAAAATGCCAGTAAGCACTCCTAGGTTTAACATTCTCTTTAGTGATAGTACACTGTACCATGCTATGGTCAGAGATACCTACTGGAACAATAAAACACTGTGTAAAAAGCTACAGCTACAAGTTAGCTGGTGTTTAAAACCATAAAAGTGATCTAGTCTTGCCAGGGAGAGTGAGTTGTCTACGGCATGGGCCCACGTGTACTGTCTCTTGTTCTTATTAAAAGTTCTCCATATGTCACTTAACTTGTGGGCCTCCATCACCTCCCACAAACGCTTACGGGAAGCCACGTGAGGTTCTGCGTGGTTCCGATCCAAATCATCCGTAGTACAGTTAAAATCTCCACCCAGAATTAAAATATCTGCAGTGTCGCAGTCAGCAATAACATTGCTCAACGTGTCTAAAAAACCCTCCTCTCCACTGCACTGGTGGGAGTGTACACACAGATAAACACTAAAACCTCATTCTCATAAAAAGCTTTCACTTTTAAAAGCCTCCCAGTTAAAATCTCTTCAACTGAATAAGAACAAGGGATAAAATTGCGAGCAAAGAGCAAGGCAACTCCACCACTGAGTGATGTGTTATGGCTTAAAATCACCAACCCATCCCACTCCTTCACCCAATCAGCAGCATTGCTGATATCACTGTGGGTTTCCCGCAGCATGACAACATCAATGTGCTGCTGCTTTAAAAGACCATAGAGTTTAGCTCTCTTATTCTGCTCTCTTGCTCCATTAATATTTAAGCTCACAATATTAATTACCATCATTAAAATAAATAAAATAAATAAAACCAGACAGAGGGTAAAAACCACTCTACCATAAAAAACACCACACATTACTCATCGTCAGATTTTTCCCTATTCACTCTCATTATCAGTTTCTTCAAACGGAAAATTTCTACATCAACAAACGCTCCTTCTCTTCTGAAGAACTTAACATCGTGAATGAACTGTTTGCGGTCAGGGAAAAACTCTTCCAATGCAACATTCTTCTGCCATTTGGTGTTCCTTAAAAACTCTTTAATGTCCTCTGCACTATAAACGACATTAATCTGTTCCTCCTGAGAATCGAAAGTTAAAACCGAGTCTGAGATGCAGTCATCACTGTCCGATTCTCCTTACTCCACCTTCGTATCTTTCCTAGCCTACTTTTTCCCTCGTCCCTTACCTTGTTTTTTCCTTTTATTCGGTACTTTGAAAACGGGCTCATCCGCCATATCCACGTCTCCCCCGTCCCCCTGCACTGGTGTAGTGTCCGGTGTTTCCATGCGGTTGCCCTGCACCTCCGCACCTGCCTCTGTCAGTGCAGGCGGCTCCAGCACTGCTCCAGAACCCACTGAGCTTTTCTCAGTAGACCACGGCTTCTTCCGGTCCGGTCGAGCCGAGCGTGGCTCTGCCGCGGCCGGTTCGGCCGTGCGTGGCTTTTCCGGGGCTGACGTAGCTCCAGTGGGCATCTGGGCTGCAGGCTGGGCTTGGGGTTCACTGTCCTTCAGGTCCGGTGCAGCGGCAGCTCCGGGGCCCTCGGCAGCCAGCTGGACCGCGGCCACAGGGGGAACGACCCCGGCCGGTTCGGCCACGTCCTGCCCCGGTTGCTCAGAAACACCGGGGTCACTCTGCCTCTCAGGGCAGGCCCGAGCGAGATGTCCAGTCTGGCCACATTTAAAACACTTAATGTCTGTATCAGAAGAAACAAAGATGTTGTAGTCGAAGCCTTCAACGGTGAATTTAAAAACAACGTTCAGCTCACCGACACCTTCTTTAAACACCATAAACACCATAAACACCATTCTTCTGAAAGACACCAAGTGTTTCACCAGTGGGGACTTACAGCCAAGGGGGATTTTCTTAATGGGGGAGACCATTCGCCCGTACCGAGACAGCTCTTTACCGATAGCCTCATCAGAAATAAAAGGAGGGACATTAGACAACATGACTTTCTTAGCAGGGGAACTGAGGGGAGAAAATAATATCATCTCATTATTAATGACAATACCATTCTGGGTCAGTTTCCTCACTTTATCCACATCGTTCAGGAAAACCACAATAGCACTGTTCATTCTTGAGGCAGAGACAATGTTCTCATGTCCCACCACGTTACCGACTGCAAGGCAACAGTCTTCTACACTCGCCGCACACACTATACACGCACAAGGCACACACACGCAGTTATTCTTCGCACACACACACACTCACACACAAAAATAAATAAATATTCCGATTATACGGAAAAAAACGCACTTTAGTGCCGAAAAATTGGCAATCTAGCCATGGGGGTCACAGTCCAGTGACTTCTGTGCCGGTCCCAAGCCCGGATAAATAGAGAGGGTTGCGTCAGGAAGGGCATCCGGCGTAATACATTGCCAAATTTAACCATGCGAATCGTCAGTACGAATTTCATACCGGATCGGTCGAGGCCCGGGTTAACAACGACCGCCATCGGCGCCGTTGACCTACAGGGCGCCGGTGGAAATTGGGCTACTGTTGGTCGAAGAAGTAGAGGAGGGAGGAGAGTGCACAGACAGAGAGAGAAGAGGAAAGGTAAGAGTGTAGGACTGAGAATAGGAACTCTGAATGTTGGTACTATGACAGGGAAAGGTAGAGAGCTGGCTGATATGATGGAGAGAAGGAAGGTGGATATACTGTGTGTACAGGAGACCAGGTGGAAGGGTAGCAAGGCTCGTAGTATAGGAGCAGGATTCAAGCTGTTTTATTATGGTGTGGATAGTAAGAGAAATGGGGTAGGTGTGGTCCTGAAGGAGGAGTTTGTGAGGAATGTTCTGGAGGTGAAGAGAGTGTCAGACAGGGTGATGAGTCTGAAGTTAGAGATTGAAGGGGTGATGTTGAATGTTGTTAGTGGTTATGCCCCACAGGTAGGTTGTGAGTTAGAGGAGAAAGAGAGATTCTGGAGTGAATTAGATGAGGTGATGGAGAGTATTCCCACGGGTGAGAGAGTGGTGATAGGAGTGGATTTTAATGGACATGTTGGTGAGGGGAACAGAGGTGATGAGGAGGTGATGGGCAAGTTTGGAGTTAAGGAAAGGAACCTAGAAGGACAGATGGTAGTGGACTTTGCTAAGAGGATGGACATGGGTGTGGTTAACACTTATTTTCAGAAGAGGGAGGAGCATAGAGTGACTTACAAGAGTGGAGGTAGGAGAACACAGGTAGACTACATCCTATGTAGAAGAGACAATCTGAAAGAGATTAGTGACTGTAAAGTGGTAGTGGGAGAGAGTGTAGCCAGACAGCATAGGATGGTGGTGTGTAGGATGACTTTGATGGTCTGTAAGACGAAGAGGTCAAAGATAGAGAAGAAAACCAAGTGGTGGAAGCTGAAAAAGGAGGAATGTTGTGAGGAATTTAGACAGAAGTTGAGGCAGGCTCTGGGTGGTCAGGTAGTGCTGCCAGATGACTGGGAAACTACAGCAGAAGTGATCAGGGAGACAGGGAGAAAGGTGCTGGGTGTGTCATCTGGAAGGAGGAAAGAAGATAAGGAGACTTGGTGGTGGAATGAGGAAGTTCAGGATAGTATCCAGAGGAAGAGGTTAGCCAAGAAGAAGTGGGACATGGACAGGACTGAAGAGAATAGACAGGAATACAAGGAGTTACAGCGCAGAGTGAAGAGGGAGGTGTCTAAGGCCAAGCAGAAGGCATATGACGAGTTGTACACTAGGTTAGACACTAGAGAAGGAGAGAAGGACTTGTACAGGTTAGCTAGGCAGAGGGATCAAGATGGGAAGGATGTGCAGCAAGTTAGAGTTATTAAGGATAGAGATGGAAGGGTGCTCACAAGTGAGGAGAGTGTACAGAGGAGATGGAAGGAATACTTTGATGAATGTATGATGAATGAGGAAAATGAGAGGGAAAAAAGAGTAGAAGGGGTGAACTCTGTGGAACAGAAAGTAGATAAGATTAGAAAGGATGAAGTCAGGAAGGCTTTGAAGAGGATGAAAAGTGGGAAGGCAGTTGGTCCTGATGACATCCCGGTGGAGGTCTGGAAGTGTCTGGGAGAGGCAGCAGTGGAATTTTTAGCTAGTTTGTTCAACAGGGTTTTAGAGAGTGAGAGGATGCCTGAGGAATGGAGAAGAAGTGTGTTAGTGCCGATCTTTAAGAATAAGGGTGACGTGCAGAGTTGCAGCAACTATAGGGGGATAAAGTTGATGAGCCATACAATGAAGGTATGGGAAAGAGTAGTGGAAGCTAGGTTAAGGAAGGTAGTGGAAATTTGTGAGCAGCAGTATGGCTTCATGCCCAGAAAGAGCACAACAGATGCAATTTTTGCTCTGAGAATTTTGATGGAGAAGTATAGGGATGGTCAGAGGGAGTTGCACTGTGTGTTTGTGGACTTGGAGAAAGCGTATGACAGGGTGCCAAGAGAAGAGCTGTGGTACTGTATGAGGAAGTCAGGAGTAGCAGAGAAGTATGTCAGAGTGGTGCAGGACATGTATGAGAGGAGCAGGACAGTGGTGAGGTGTGCTGTAGGTCAGACAGAGGAGTTCAAAGTGGAGGTGGGACTGCATCAGGGATCGGCTCTGAGCCCCTTCCTGTTTGCTATAGTGATGGACCAGTTGTCAGAGGAGGTCAGACAGGAGTCTCCTTGGACAATGATGTTTGCAGATGACATTGTGATCTGTAGTGAGAGCAGGGAGCAGGTGGAGGAAAACCTGGAGAGGTGGACGTTTGCGCTGGAGAGAAGAGGAATGAAAGTCAGTGGTAGTAAGACTGAGTACATGTGTGTGAATGAAAGGGAGGGAAGTGGAACAGTAAGGTTACAGGGTGAAGAGGTGAAGAAGGTACAGGAGTTTAAGTACTTGGGGTCAACAGTCCAGAGTAATGGAGAGTGTGGGAAAGAGGTAAAGAAGCGAGTGCAGGCAGGTTGGAATGGGTGGAGAAAGGTGTCGGGAGTTCTGTGTGATCAGAAAATATCAGCGAGAATCAAGGGGAAGGTGTACAGGACAGTGGTGAGAGCGGCCATGCTGTATGGTTTAGAGACAGTGTCACTGAGGAAGAGACAGGAGTCAGAGCTAGAGGTAGCAGAGCTGAAGATGTTGAGGTTCTCTTTGGGAGTGACAAGATTGGACAGGATTAGGAACGAGTACATCAGAGGGACAGCTCATGTTGGACGTTTGGGGGACAAAGTTAGGGAGGCCAGATTAAGATGGTTTGGACATGTTCAGAGGAGGGACAGTGAGTATATTGGTAGGAGAATGTTGGACATGGAGCTGCCAGGCAGGAGGCAAAGAGGAAGGCCAAAGAGGAGGTATATGGATGGAATTAATGAGGATATGAAGCTAGTGGGTGCAAGTGTTGAGGATGCAGAAGATAGGGATAGGTGGAGAGAGATGATTCGCTGTGGCGACCCCTGAAGGGAAAAGCTGAAAGAAGAAGAAGAGTGCCAAAAAAATTGGCAAAACGCCAACCACTCTCACGCGCTCTACATGCCACCCTCGCTTCTCTGCCGCGCATGCGCAGAGAGAGAGAGAGAGAAGGGGGAGAGAGAGAGTGACAGAGACCAAGGAAGAGAAGGGAGAAGGAAGAAGAGAGACAGAGAGAGGGAGAGAAGGAGAGGGAGAAGGAAGAAGAGAGAGGGAGAGATAGAGACAGAGAAGGAAGAAGAGAGAGAGAGAAACAGAGAGAGAGAAGTAAAGAGACAGTGGCAGAGACCGAGGAAGAGAAGGAGAGGGAGAAGGAAGAAGAGAGAGAGAGAGAGAGAGTGACAGAGACCGAGGAAGAGAAGGAGAGGGAGAAGGAAGGAGAGACAGAGCAAGAGAGAGTGAGAGAAGGAAACAGAGAAGAAAGGAGAGAGACAGAGAGAGACGAAGGAGAGAGAGACAGAGAGACAGAGAGAGATAGATAGAGAGAGAGAGAGAGAGAAGGGGGAGAGAGAGAGTGACAGAGACTGAGAAAGAGAAGGGAGAAGGAAGAAGAGAGACAGAGAGAGGGAGAGAAGGAGAGGGCGAAGGAAGAAGAGAGAGGGAGAGATAGAGACAGAGAAGGAAGAAGAGAAAGAGAGAAACAGAGAGAGAGAGAAGTAAAGAGAGAGTGACAGAGACCAAGGAAGAGAAGGAGAGGGAGAAGGAAGAAGAGAGAGAGCGAGAGAGAGAGAGTGAGAGAAGGAGACAGAGAAGAAAGGAGAGAGACAGAGAGAGACGAAGGAGAGACAGAGAGAGATAGATAGATAGAGAGAGAGAGAGAGAGAGAGAAGGAAAGAGAGAGAGAGTGACAGAGACTGAGGAAGAGAAGGGAGAAGGAAGAAGAGAGACAGAGAGAGGGAGAGAAGGAGAGGGAGAAGGAAGAAGAGAGAGGGAGAAACAGAGAGAGAGAGAAGTAAAGAGAGAGTGGCAGAGACCGAGGAAGAGAAGGAGAGGGAGAAGGAAGAAGGGAGACAGAGCGAGAGAGAGAGAGAGAGAGAGAGAGTGAGAGAAGGAAACAGAGAAGAAAGGAGAGAGACAGAGAGAGACGAAGGAGAGACAGAGAGAGATAGATAGAGAGAGAGAGAGAGAGAGAAGAAAGGGGAGAGAGAGAGTGACAGAGACCGAGAAGAGAAGGGGAGAAGGAAGAAGAGAGACAGAGAGAGGGAGAGAAGGAGAGGGAGAAGGAAGAAGAGAGAGGGAGAGATAGAGACAGAGAAGGAAGAAGAGAGAGAGAGAAGTAAAGAGAGAGTGGCAGAGACCAAGGAAGAGAAGGAGAGGGAGAAGGAAGAAGAGAGAGAGAGAGAGAAGGAAAGAGAGAGCGAGAGAGTGACAGAGACCGAGGAAGAGAAGGAGAGGGAGAAGGAAGGAGAGACAGAGCGAGAGAGAGAGAGTGAGAGAAGGAGACAGAGAAGAAAGGAGAGAGACAGGGAGAGAAGGAGAGAGAGAAGGAAGGAGAGAGAGAGAGAGAGAGAAGGGGAGAGAGAGAGAGAGAAGGAAGGAGAGAGAGAGAGAGAGAGAGAGAGAGAAGGGGGAGAGAGAGAGAGAAGGAAGGAGAGAGAGAGAGAGAGAGAGAGAGAGAGAAGGGGGAGAGAGAGAGAAGGAAGGAGAGAGAGAGAGAAGGGGGAGAGAGAGAGAGAAGGAAGGAGAGAGACAGAGAGAGATTGTGTGTGTGAGAGAGAGAGAGAGAGAGAGAGAGAGAGAGAGCGAACTCTAAACTCAGTTAAGGGTGCGGTCCAGGACTGAGTCACAGTTCCAGGCTCTGGGTCACGTACAGTTCAGTTGTTTCCAGCTTTTGCACTCGTCTCTCAGCTCAGCAGCAGGACAGGAGAAGAGAGCGATTGTTCCTGTTATTTTCGTTGGCTTGTCTGTGGAAAATCTGACAGAAACCCCGTCTTTTACATTCCATGACACTCATTTCTGTCAGAACCTCTTTCTCTGTGTACATTAAACAAATTCTAGCCCATCTGATGTGCTGCAAGTTTGTAGGTAGAGAATAGTGTAGTAAAAGTATTGGTAAAAGGTATGTGGGACTCACCTGATTAAAAAATTATATCAAATATTATGCAAATTAAGTCACATGCTCTTTCTCTCTAGTACAGTATAATTAATTAACCTCATCATATTTTTATAAAAGTATGATATTTATATTTAATTCTATTTTTTAAAATATTAAATTAAAGTGAAATTAAAAATGGTAAATATTTAATCATTTTTTTAGGGATTTCTATTAAATATAATTCACCGCATACAAATTAGAAATTAATATCTTTTCTCGTATTTATTATATAACGCTTCCTTGGCCCCGCCCCCTCCTTTTTTCACCTTCCTGAAACGGGATTTTGCACAGTTTGCAAAGCACACAGGGAAATCAGGGACTATATATACACACCGAGCACACTGACGTAAATAAGAAAGCGCAGGTGCAGACGATGACGTGGGGTGTGTGGAGGTGGGGGGGGCGGAGCCCGAGCCGGACCGCGGCGGAAATGCGACAACGCTCAGTGGGTATACAAATGACCTGCGCTAAGTACGACACACTGCTATTTTATTATCAAATATGAAAAGAACACCCCGTCATGAATTCAGGGAGTTTTGACGTGCTGTAAAGGTTTATTATTACTATTATGATTACTATTATTATTACTATTATTATTATTATTATTATTATTATTATTGAATTAATTTCTTTTCATCCTCTGTGTGTTTGTGTGTATTTAGACTTATGAAAATTCCCCCGGAGTCCATAAAATGGCTCGTGCAGCCACAGCGTAGGCAACCTGAGACTCAAATCTGTCAGAAAAAGGCCGAGATCGGGTCTGCGATGGACGTCACGAAGTCCCCAAGACCAAAACAGTTGATCAGAAAGAAGCCCAGTCTCCTGTTGCCTCGCCGTAGCTCAGACTGACGCCTTTCAGTCAAATGTTAATTCTGACCAGCGGCTGTAATTCAGTAATTCTAAAATGCCACAGTATAGAGGAGGGGTCTACGGAAACGTCTAATGCAGGGGTTATAGGGTGGGTTTTATTCAGACTTCACACACTCGCAGAGAGAAAGCTACTCAATTTACATGTGTAGAGGTGCTAGCATAGTGAGGAAGGATTTTACTTAAAAAAAAAAGCGGTAGCGTACATCAGCAGGCAGACGAAAACGCTTATTTTATGCAAATTTTTCCGAAATTATAATAGGTCTATACAGTAATGCAATCCATAATAAATGAACTATCTGTGTTTTTTGTAGATCCAAGCATAAATGATTTAAGGCTTTTGAGTTCAGTTTATTTTTATATGTCTATTGTTTTGCCATGAAGAAGCTTTATAGAAATCCACTTTTTATTAACAATTAAAAATGAAAGATATAAAGATCAAACAGAACCTTGGCCCAAATACGAAAACAAAATAATCACTATATTAGAAAAAGAAATGATCGTAGTCTTTGTTGTGAAAGAAATGTTTTTGGGTTGTTTTTTTTTAAATCTGCTTTTATTATTGAGTTACTGGTTTGTCAGGAACGAAACTCACTCGCTTCTCATACACGCAGGTTAAAGCTTAAAGCAAAAGTTTTTAAAAATGTAGTTTTCACATGCAGAAATATCGTACACAGATACACGCTAAACGTTGGTGCCTCTGGCTTGCTGCTCGATGGAACCTTTAGTAAGCAATCTTTCATCTGGAAATAGTTATATAAAACAGTCAACCTACTAAAGGACCCCAGAGACCAGGCTCGGTTACAGTAAGCACCTTTTTTTTTTTTTTTTTTCGCACCTGAGAGTGTACCTGTGAATTCAGAAAGCTGGACGAAAATGACTGTTTTTGGAAATAGTGTATGACGAGGAAAAATTCTTAACTGGAATCAGTTTTCTGCAGGTTTTAATAAATAAATGTACACTAGGCTTGTGCGATATCCATTTTGAAATTTTAATAAAGACAGGAGAGCGAGTGTTTTCACCGTCTCTGGTCCAAGGAGGACAGCGCGTGCCGTGATATCATTAGCCGTGCGGTCAGGAGCTGCTGACAGGCAGTGACACTCTCAGCTGTAGGCGGAGCTTACGGAGGATTTTATGATTTTTTTTATCAAATCCTGTTACAAATCTAGTTCTTTTATTCCATACGACCAAAATGTCTCACTGATGCCGCGGCACTTAGTGCTTTCTCGAAAGAAACCGAAAAAAAGAGATTATAAAAAAAAAAAAAAAACATTTTTTTTCGATTTTTAGATGCGACACTGTGTTATTGACCTGTTTCATGTTTTTAGGTCTTATACTTTTTCATCAATTTTTTTTCTTTCATATCGATTAACTATATTTATTAAGAATTCCACTGGAAAAAAGAGTCACGTTTGGTTTTCAGCCAAAAATCATTGAGAAATTCTTAAATAATAATATTTAATACTTTTCTTTAAATAACTTCAATAAGAATGAACCGATGTTTTATGAAATGTTAAAACTTTTAAAAACTTTATTTCATGTTAATCAACTCAAAATCGTTTCAATTTCCTGAGACCGAAAGCGAGGACGCCTGGTGGGGGTGGGGTTTATATAAGCTGGGGTCAGTGGGCGGGGCTTCCAGGCCGGGTCAATGTTAACTCCTATACAGATCATTCCAGATTTATATTAATCTACATACTTTTTCCTGTCCTGTTTTATTGGAGAGGAAAAAGAATGACTTTTTTGAGTGACAACTCGAATATTACATTGCGTAGCTCTAATTATAAAAGCGTAACATGATGTAACATAACGTGACGTAATATCTGGCGTAATTTGGGATCAGATGCCGCTGGATATCATGGCAGTGTAATAAGAGACGTAGAGATGATTGATCGGTTATATCGCACAAGCCTAGCGTACAGTGGCTTTTTTACTGACTCGGATTAACGAAGGAATACCGGAGAGGTTCTGTGTGGAAAGGTAGAGAGCTGTGACGCTGAATAAAACTCTAATAAAGTGACATTTTACCATATGATCATTTAGAAGCCATGACTTGCACTTAGACGTAAAAGTATAGTTTTGAAATAAAGCGTTTGATTAAATCCATGAAATCCGCACATTATAGAGTGAACATTTTGCTGGTTTGGTTTTCAGTCTGGTTCTAAAACATGTTCATATTACCAAAAAAATGTATACGTATATATCCTGTCTTTCTCTTCTTTTATTGTTATTGTTTTCTTTTGTTTCTTACCGGCTGTGGAGGAGCAGTAATATAAGCCAAAGACTGCTTTATTTAGCCGCCATAGTATTAAAGCGGCAGTCAGTATTTTTTTCCTCGTGTTTATTGTACAGTAAAAATCTTCTGCTATGCGACAGACATCACTGTTTAATTGTTATCGTGTTGTACTTCTGATTTTCTCGGTTGCTACACTGTAATTTAGCCGTTCCGCTGTAACGACGCGCTCTTTTATAGCTCCGTATTTAATATAATTTACAGCAAAATTGCGAAATGAAATCACTCGTAATAAGGTTTATTGGCTGCACTTTCTATCCTTTGTGATTGATGTGAATACGTGTACATGACTGAGATTCCGACCCTTTTTAATGTTTAATATATATATACGTCATTTTCACTGTAAATGTTAAACCATGGGCATTGAAATAAAATCGTAATTTTCAATAGAGTTGCCTTGTGATTATTTTTTTTACATACGTACAAACGTACAAACGTTTACCTCATTGCAGAAAGCGCCTAAAATTGACTTTGTGGAAAGTTTATTTCTGCAGCTTTGTTTAGAGGGTTACAGAATCTTATGACGTAATAATGAGGTTTACGTTGCTGAATTACTTACAGGTTCAAACCATTAGGATGAAAGAAATGATTTTTGTGAAGATGTACTATGTATTAATTAATTAATTAATTTATTTATTAATGGATAAATACAAAAGTGGGTAAATAAATAAATAAATAAATAAATAAGTGGGTAAATAAATAAATAAATAAGTGGGTAAATAAATAAATAAATAGATAGATAAATAAGTAAATAAATGAATGAATGAATGAATTTTAAATATTGTATTTTGTGTGCCAAAACAGCTTCTTTTAAAGTAAATCCAATTTTACTGATCATAATGTTTGTGTAACGTTTTTAACAGTGAATTTAACAAGATAAAAAAAAATAAAAATGATTATTTAAATATTAATCAGATGATATTTTAAAGTCAGCTCACTCTCTAAAAAAAAAATCTATTTGTTTATTTTCATTTTATTAATTTTTTTAGTTTTGAGCTTTAGGTTCTTCATGTGGTTGTTTAAATGAAGGAGCAGCAGCTTCTTATAATCTTTTCACGTGTTTGTTTTATCTGCATGCTTAAAATTCTTCAATAAAACCGGAAACCTTTTTAATGCTCATATGTAAGGATCGAAATTTTCTCAGAACACCAACATCTCAGAACACCAACATTTCAGAGCATGAACATCTCAGAGCGTGAACATCTCAGAGCATGAACATCTCAGAGCATGAACATCTCAGAACACCAACATCTCAGAGCATGAACATCTCAGAGCATGAACATCTCAGAGCACCAACATCTCAGAGCATGAACATCTCAGAGCATGAACATCTCAGAACACCAACATTTCAGAGCATGAACATCTCAGAGCATGAACATCTCAGAGCATGAACATCTCAGAACACCAACATCTCAGAGCATGAACATCTCAGAGCATGAACATCTCAGAGCACCAACATCTCAGAGCATGAACATCTCAGAGCATGAACATCTCAGAACACCAACATTTCAGAGCATGAACATCTCAGAGCATGAACATCTCAGAGCACCAACATCTCAGAGCATGAACATCTCAGAGCATGAACATCTCAGAGCACCAACATTTCAGAGCATGAACATCTCAGAGCACCAACATTTCAGAGCATGAACATCTCAGAGCATGAACATCTCAGAGCACCAACATTTCAGAGCATGAACATCTCAGAGCATGAACATCTCAGAGCATGAACATCTCAGAGCATGAACATCTCAGAGCACCAACATCTCAGAACACCAACATCTCAGAGCATGAACATCTCAGAGCACCAACATCTCAGAGCACCAACATCTCAGAACACCAACATCTCAGAGCATGAACATCTCAGAGCACCAACATCTCAGAGCATGAACATCTCAGAGCATGAACATCTCAGAACACCAACATCTCAGAGCACCAACATCTCAGAGCACCAACATCTCAGAACACCAACATCTCAGAGCATGAACATCTCAGAACACCAACATCTCAGAGCATCAACATCTCAGAGCACCAACATCTCAGAGCACCAACATCTCAGAGCATGAACATCTCAGAGCACCAACATCTCAGAGCCTCAACATCTCAGAGCACCAACATCTCAGAGCACCAACATCTCAGAGCATCAACATCTCAGAGCATGAACATCTCAGAGCATGAACATCTCAGAACACCAACATCTCAGAGCACCAACATCTCAGAGCATCAACATCTCAGAGCATCAACATCTCAGAGCACCAACATCTCAGAGCATGAACATCTCAGAGCACCAACATCTCAGAGCACCAACATCTCAGAACACCAACATCTCAGAGCACGAACATCTCAGAGCATGAACATCTCAGAGCATCAACATCTCAGAACACCGCAGTGATATCTGCAGTGAGCAGAGAAGCGTCTCAGAAGAAGTCAACCTCTGAACCCATGCCAGCTGAAACCTCCTACTGCTCACAGGATGAGTTTTTTTTTCTGCACCATTCGGTTTTGTGTTTAATTTGAAAGTCCCAGTCTGATCACATTTTTCTGCACTCTGATGTTTGATAATACATCAGGAAACGCTTTGCGGAAACTGCAAATCTGCTGATGTTACTGTAAGAAGGTAAACAGCTCCTCAGAAATTCAGTGGAACTGGTTTATACTATAAACCTTTTGTGTACACTCTTACATAAACAACGAGTTCTTCGACCGGTTCTTCAATGCTTCCTTCGATAATAAAGTGCTGTTAGGTTCTTTATCCTTAGCTTTTGTCTGGGGTGGTGGTAGCTAAAGTGTTTAAGGTCCTGGGCTGTTGATCGGAGGCTCAGGGTTCAAGCTTTACTGTTGGACAACTGAGCAAGGCCCTTAACCCTCCATGCTCCAGGGGGGCTGTATCACAGCTGCCCCTGCGCTCTGACCCCAACTTCCTCAGCTGGGTTATGTGAAGAAAAGAATTCCACTGTGCTGTAATGTATGTGTGGTGACAGTAAAGGCTTCTTCTTCTTCTTCTTCTTCTTCTTTCTTTACAGAAACTTTACAGATGCAAAATGCTCGACTTTCATTGCCTGATTAGAAATGACTCTTTTTAGAAATAACTATTTCCAAGACTTTGGACTCTACTGATCAGAAGGTTGTGAGATCAAATCCCAGGTCCACCAAGATGCCACTACTGAGCCCCTAAGCAAGGCCCTTAACCCTCATTTGCTCAGTTGTATAAAGTGAGAAAAATGGTAAGTCGCTCTGGATAAGGGCGTCTGCCAAAAGCCGTAAATGTAACTATTGACCTTGTGGTGTGAAGAACCAAATTATTGCTTATTATGAAGAACCTGCCCTTTTAATTCAGCTCTCTTGGTACCAAACTGCGGTTCTTCAGGAGATCTTGAAGGGTTTATTGGATAATTAAGCCTTAGCCTTCTAAAGTGCATTTTATAGAACAGCACTCTGTTGTGGTTTCCCAAAGCGGCAACCAAATAAACCTTTCTAAAAAAAAAAAAAAAAAAAGGGTTCTACAACAAAAGATTATTTGATAGTTTTTAATTAGCTTTGCTGTATACATGTGACAGAAAAGCACTAGAGGTACACTGTAAGGAAAGGAAAGGTTCTTCAAGGGATCACTGGATACTTTATTTAAAGTTTATTATCTTAAAGTTTATTCTGTTGCTTTCTGACAGAGAACCTCACTGTTCTCTGGGGGATGTGGTAGCTCAGTGGTCAATGCATTGGACTACTGGTCAGAAGGTTATGAGTTTGAATCCCAGGTCCACCAAGCTGCCACTGCTGGACCCCTGAGCAAGGCCCTTAACTCTCAATTGCTCAGTTGTATAAAGTAAGATAAACTGTAAGTCGCTCTGGATAAGGGTGTCTACCAAATGCTGGAAAAGTTCTAGCATTCTAAGTGGATCTTTTAAGGGTTCCCTTTAAGGGTTTTTTTCCTCTATCAGACATCATTCCATGTACATCTTTTTCCTAAGCAAATATTACCCTATGAACCTTTAAGGAACCATTAAAGAACCCTTTCAGGTTCACACCTTCCCTGTCCTTGGTTTGTTTCAGGGTTATTCATAGAAACTCTAAGAGTTCCTTGATAAGGATGAAGGAAAATGTTTTTAAAGGTTCCTCATGTTTGTTCCTAATTTTTCTCCTACATAGAACTTTAAGGATTCCCCAGAGGGACAAATACAAAACTGTAAGCGTACGCTAAGGGTTCATTTGATAATTAAAACTTCTTAACCTCATGCAAGGGTTAAAGGTCAGGAGGGTTCTGCACTGAAACTTTAAGCGGAACAGAAGAACTCTTCAAGGTTCCAGAAAAGACTTTCTGTTTTTTGGTTTTGTTTTGTTTTTAATATCAGCCATTGTGTGTTCAGTTTTGTAGTTTTGCTGTATAAATGTGACCAAAGAAGGTTTCCGTGAGAGTTCATTTGATAATTACTGGTTCCTGTCCCTAGCCTTCTGGGAGTGAAACACTTTACATAGAACCCTGAAGGGTTGTCCTGAGGAGCACAGGAAATCTGAGATTGTTCATGTCACATGACGTACTCAACTGCGTTCTCTGACATTTCTATTGTTTTCTGAAATCTGAATAAAGAGGATAAGGGTGAGATGACATCATCATGTAAATCTTTAAAGAAGTAGATTCGGTCTGAGATTTAAGGAGAACCAGCGTTCTCGACCCGTACGTACTGTAAATAATTACTCCTGGCTTCGCATTCATCATGATTTAATTGATACATAATTAAACCATTTCCTTGTTCAGAACCAGGATGACCTGATTAACCAGATTCCAGGATTCAGATTTGAACTTCTCGCTCTGAAAACGTCTCTCCTGTCCTAGCAATCCATGTAAATCTTTTTGCTACTTTGGAAGTAAAATTTCTTGGAACTCACATGAAAATCCAGGACGGGGAAACACGGAAAACATGAACTAGCCTACAAGAGGGAGGGTGAAGGAACACCCAGAACACATTCGCCTGAAGACTGGAGCGGGGCATGTGGCTGCTCGACCTGTGCGAGGAAGTTTTCTCAGATGCCGCACTTGCAAATGAGGAGCTCAGTGTGAATTTGCTTGCTTCTGTACCTGCAAGGAGAGGAGCGTGAGCGCTGACCGAGGAGCCGTCCGTCACTTTGGGACTCAGAAAAGCAGAAAAGGATCAGACTTTCTTTTTATTTATTTGTTCACTGCCACTTTTTGGACTCGTTATTGCACCTCTGATGATAAAAGCTAGGATGTTAACGTCTAAGGAGATGATGTTCAACCTGATGTGTCTTTTCATCTGCGTGGTGCTGCATTCTGCTCCACCTGCACAAGGTACGTTTAAAAGTTTTTACATTTCACCACATCATTTGGGTTACTGCTTTACTGCTTCAGTTACTGCTTATGACTGAGATTATGGTTTTGTGGGAAGGGAAGACGCTACACTAACATGAGAAATGGTTTTAGAACATGGCATAACATTACAAATGTAAGAAAGGTGTTTATTGTTACCTAATAGTTCCATGTAGATGTGATATGATGATGTAAAAAAAAAATAATAATGGGATGATGTTGACATGCTGATGTTTCTGTACAAATCATTGCCTCGGTTGTCTCGATGTCGCAGGGCTGTAAAATGGCTAAATGTGAGAAATATTCAAAAAAATATAAACCTTCAGGCATCTCCAGCTTGTTTCAAACAAACGTCCATCTGCTTCACTTCAACAGTGTCATCGCAATAATGTCAAAATTTCCTTCTTTTCGTGTAAGAATGTGAGTAAAGGATATTTTAAACCCATAGAAAGCCAAAAAAACCCACAATCGAACAACGAGACCATGTTGACGTCTGAAATCTAAAATCTCAGTCGTCAACATGGGTGTGTACCGGAGAAAGTTTTGTTTATGAGAAGTAAAGATTAGAATAGTCAAAAAATCGCACATTTCTTAGTCAAATGAGTGAAACGCTCTGACACAACAGCCAGCGCAGGGTTCTTTAAAAAAATACCTAAAACTCACAGCCGGTGCAAAAGAATTAAAGAATTTCTCTCATGGGATCAATAAAGTACATCTATCTCTCTATCTATGGAAAAATTTAGATATGAAGAACCAGAAAAAAATACGGTTGTGAATTTCAAGATAGCTTGAAGTACAATGGTAAAAAAAAAAATAATAATAAAAAAATAAAAAAAATTTATAAATAAATAAAATAAATAAATAAATAAATAACTGGGGAAAACTAATTATAAATAAATACATACATTTAATAAAATAAATCAATAAATAATTGGGGAAAGCTAATTATAAATAAATAAGTAAATACTTTTAAAAACATTGTCATTTGACATTCATATTTGTTTCTTTTTATTCTTTTTTTTTAACATTTTTATTTATTTTTTATTTTTATTTTTTAAGACTGCATGATTATACTATGTTGATACATTAATGTTCTTCAAACCAAACTAGGATAAATACCTTTTTTCTTTCTTTCATAATGTTTTTTCCATTTATTTATTTGTAGCAGCCAAAATGACAACTTTCACCTTATTTTTTTTTCCAACGTTTTTTAAACATATTTAAATCTATAATATACATATTATATAATATCATTTCAGATTAATTTTTGTGCTAAAATTAATAACAATTAATAAACGACCCTGAATGACCCAGGTACATATACACCAGTGCTTACTGTGTAGATTGCAGAATCTTTTTTTATTTATTTTTTATAAACGAGAGCGTGACTGTAAAGAAGGACGCAACTTTAATCAGCTGAAATATCTTTTCTGATAACAGAATAAAGTTCCAGGACACACTTGGATTAAGGAATTATTATGATTCGGAATAACACAATGTATGAAAATGATGTGCACAGAGCTGGAAGTGTTTCAATAAAACATTATAAAACAGTGAATATTTACATTATAAATGCACTAAATATGATATACCTAAGAAAATGAATTGAATCGTTCGATAGTTTTGTCATTATAAAGCTAGTTAAGCTACCCTTGTGTGTATTGTAGCTAACAGAGCCAGCTTTGCTAACTAAGACTCTTATTTCATTTAGTTGTTAGCTGTTAGCAATGGACGCAACTGAAATTGACTTGCTAATATTTATAGATATACATAACCCTTAAAAAGTGTCTGGAAAGTGAAATTTTCAAGCCAGTGTGACTGTTTGTGCCGACACGATCTTTATAACACTTTACAAACCGGCAGTTAGCATGACAATAAGTAGCTAGTTAGCATTGTGTCAAATGTTCGTGAATGATTCTCTTTGTTTATGCAGATTAACTACCTGAGAAGTTTAACTGGATTAACACTTTATTCTGTTTACCGAATTAATCGTATGTTCTCGGTCTCCCTTCCCCTGATCTACAGGACAGAGCTACACCAACTACCCCGTGAACACCACCGTAAACATGGGCAAATCAGCCACCTTCACCTGCACCGTCACACCAAAGAACATGTCGCTCAACTTCACCGCACGTCTCCCTACAACCAGCTACGTCCTGCAGTGCCCCGGGAAGCCCGTCAAGTTCCCCTCCATGGTTCGGGATTTTACTCTTCTTCACCAAATTAAGCTGATTAATCTTCAGCAAATACCTGAGTGCAGAAATTCAGCACAGAAAAATGTAAAAACTCATCAGTCGGCAGTTAGTTAGCTCAATCTGAAGATGGTTTTAACTGTAAAACTGTAAACATGCAAAATAATGAGCTAACTCAGTGTATGTTGAAGCAAAAACCCGACTGTCAGGAAGAATGTGCCGTGTGATCGTCCACTATTTATTCCTAATGAAGGAACATGTGCATGACCTGCACACACTGAGTGGTCATTTTTTTTCTTCACAGACTTCAGAACTTTTCCCTGATTTCTCTCTTCCTCTGCTGTAGGGTCTGTATGGGAATTGTGAGTCCAATGACGTTCAGGTTACAGGGACATGGCAGATGTCAAACATCGGAAACGACGTTAACGGCACTGCTTTCACGTGCATCGGCAGTGACCTCTCACCAGTAACTGGATACCTGTGGATTACAGGTATGTTATTTGGACAAAAGACGAGAAAAAAAAGAGTCAAACTTGTAAAAGAGAGAATTCAGTAAAAACTTTTACAAATTAGCTAGTCACTCTGAGTCACTCTGAGTCACTCTGTGATAAACTTTAATGAAGGGTTCAGTCATACGATGTTAAAGTGATTACTATGAGCTACACACTGATCATCATTTTACTCACTGACCAATCACTGATCCGCATTTTACTCACTGACCAATCACTGATCATCATTTTACTTACTGACCAATCACTGATCATCATTTTACTCACTGACCAATCACTGATCAGCATTTTACTCACTGACCAATCACTGATCATCATTTTACTCACTGACCAATCACTGATCAGCATTTTACTCACTGACCAATCCCTGATCATCATTTTACTCACTGACCAATCACTGATCAGCATTTTACTCACTGACCAATCCCTGATCATCATTTTACTCACTGACCAATCACTGATCAGCATTTTACTCACTGACCAATCCCTGATCATCATTTTACTCACTGACCAATCCCTGATCATCATTTTACTCACTGACCAATCACTGATCATCATTTTACTCACTGACCAATCACTGATCATCATTTTACTCACTGACCAATCCCTGATCATCATTTTACTCACTGACCAATCACTGATCAGCATTTTACTCACTGACCAATCCCTGATCATCATTTTACTCACTGACCAATCCCTGATCAGCATTTTACTCACTGACCAATCACTGATCAGCATTTTACTCACTGACCAATCACTGATCATCATTTTACTCACTGACCAATCACTGATCCGCATTGTTTGTCCACTTGTTTGTTGTTCTTAAAAAAATTAAAGAAATAATTGCTTTTTTTAAAATGAAGGATTAATGTAGGCATCATGGAGTCCTACAAGCACGCGTTAGTTGTTATTGTTGTTGTTGTTGTTGTTGTTGTTGTTGTTGTTGTTTTTAACACAATCTCTTCTGTTTTCTGTCAGGCGCTAGTGCATATTATTTAATGCTCTTCGGTTGTGTCATGGGCGGCTTTTTCGGCATCCTCATCGTCTTCGGCGTGACCTACATCTCCCTGAAGAGATCCGAAAAGCTCCAGGAATGTTTCAGTAAGTGCCAGGATTCCCACACCTTCGGGAACGCCGAGGTTCCCGTTTATTCAGTGCTTTTGTTCTGAAAGGGCAGCGAGTTTACGAGCCTCGTTTTTCTTTTGCTTTGTGCTTTTTCAGAGGGCAAAGACGAAGAGGAAGACGTCATAGGGGGTGTGGAGGAAGAGACTATAAAAGATTAGTCTGACTCTTCATCATCATCATCATCATCATCATCATCATCATCATCATCATCATCATCTTCATCTTCTTCATCCCGGCTCAATGAAGCCTGTATTTCAGTCAGTGGGTTTTTGCAAAAGAAAGTGCTTCCTGTTACGGATATTTAGAGAAATACGATTCCCGATAAATCTAAGAAATGTTGTATAGTATGGAATTGTGTAGTATAGTATCATAGTGTATAGGATAAGTATTGTATAGTATAGAATATTTGGAGGGGGTTGTTATTTATTATAACCGTTATGCCTTAGATATCATTTACAGCACTCAAGATATGTAAATTGTAAATAATTGATATGTTATATATTTACAGATTCTAGATTATATAAGATAAATAAATATATAGAGAGCGAGAGATACAGAGAGAGAGAGAGAGAGAGAGAGAGAGAGTCGATACTATACATGAATGTTACACACACGAAATTTGAATGAAATGGTTTCAGTGTATTTGAAGATGTGAAACACACACACACACACACACATACACACACACACACATACACACACTCAGGAAATATTTGCACTATACATTCATCTTATGAAGAAGCTGAAATTTTGAAGAACTACACAACTCACATCGGAATTTAAAGAGCCCATCACTAAAGCACATTGGTTGTCATGGTAACAGGGAGAGGAAAGTACGAAAAGCATTTTAAAAACCAATCAGAACCCGATGAAATATCCCGCCTGTGGTTTTACACGCTCGCACACAGAAGGCATATTAAAACTACGATATTAAGGATCTGTTTCAAGCGAAGACGATGTTGTTTTATTAATATTCATATTCTAGATTTAGCAATATCATGGGTTTTTTTTATTATTGCATTTTATTCGCATTGTTGAGGCAGAAACAGAAATGTGTTCCTGTCTATCCTGCATGCTCGCTACATAGGGTGTAACATATAGGCATAAAGGAAATAAAACAAATCGGCTCAATTTATTCTTTAAAAAATAATACGTTTTTATGTTTGTTCAATCAAAATAAATTTTAATATGCTAGAAATATGTAAATACACAAAATACACTTTACCTTCTGAAGTCCAGAAACTTGTAATTATATAAAACTGAATTAAATATATGTGCAAAAAAATCTGATGTTTTGTGTTTTTCTTAAAAGCTTATTTCATTATTCATCATTTATCTCATTGGTTCATGTTTTATGTCATTAGTTTAAACTTAAACATCTCACTATCTTGTAGTGATGAGATAACTCGAAATAATGCCATATACACAGATCAGGCATAACATTATGACCACCTACAAAATACTGTGTCCCTCTTTTTGCTGCCAAAACAGCCCTGACCCGTTCTGCACTGTGTATTCTGACCCCTTTCTATCAGAACCAGCATTAACTTCTTCAGCAATTTGAGTAACAGTAGCTCGTCTGTTGGATCGGACCACACGGGCCAGTCTTCGCCCGTGTTGATTGTCCATGGTTACCCCAAGGTTGCGAGCAGTGGCTGAAGGGGAAATCATGGAGTTGCTCAGAGATATCACAAGGTCTTGGGCTGGGGATGGATCACCTGGGATGATCTGCAGCTCAGTTTTGCTGGGATTGAGTTTCAGCTGATGAGCCGTCATCCAAGATGAAATGTCCGCCAGACATGCCGAGATCCGAGCAGAAGCCGTGGTATCTGAGGGAGGGAAGGAGAAGATAAGTTGGGTGTCATCGGCATAGCAGTGGTATGAAAATCCATGTGAGGATATAACTTTGCCAAGAGAGTGAGTATAGAGGGAGAAAAGGAGAGGACCAAGTACCAAGCCTTGTGGGACACCAGTAGAGAGTCTGCGTGGAGCAGATGTCAATCCCTTCCATGTTACCTGATATGAGCAACCATCCAGGTAAGAAGCAAACCATTCCCATGCTGTTCCACAAATTCCAAGACTCCTGAGGGTGGACAAGAGAGTGTTGTGGTTTACTGTGTCAAATGCTGCAGACAGGTCGAAAAGGATGAGGACCGATGACAGTTTGGTTGATCTAGCAGCATGTAGTTTCTCAGTGACTGCCAAAAGGGCAGTCTCTCTGGAATGTGCTGCTTTGAAGCCAGACTGGTTGGGGTCATGGAGGTTATTCTGCATGAGATAGTCAGACAGCTAATTACAAACAATGCGTTCAAGAATTTTTGAAAGGAATGAGAGAAGTGATACCGGTCTGTAGTTGCTGATGTCTGAGGGATCCAGAGCAGGTTTCTTCAGGATGGGGATGACCCTGGCTTTCTTAAAGACAGTTGGAAAATGACCAGATGTTAAGGATCCATTGATGACTGTGGTGATGAAGGGTAGAAGGTCAGGTGAGATGGTCTGGAGCATAGCTGAAGGGATTGGATCCAGTGGGCAGGTGGTAGGATTGCAGGACCGAGTAATTTGCAAATCCTCTTCTGCTGCTACAGTTGAGAGCTGCGTCAGTGAAGGAGTAGCAGAGTGCTGACTGTGTGATGTAGGTGAAGTTGGAGCAGAAGTGAAGGTCTGGCAGATCCTCTCAATCTTCTCTGTGTAAAAAGTGGCGAAATCTTCGGCGGTCAGGGAGGATGGAGAAGGTGGAGCTGGAGGGTTGAGTAGTGACGAGAAGATGTTGTGGAGCTTTTGGGGATCTTGTGCAGAAGTTTCAAGCTTTTCCTTGTAGAAAGAGGTCTTGGCAGAAGTTACATCCAAGGAGAATTTGGACAGGAGCGTACGATAAGAAAACGACGGCATACCTTCATAAAAGTAAAAAAAAGATAATATTTCAGAATAATTTTGAAATTAAAAAGATATTTTGAATTAATGAGATAACTTGAGATAATGACATAATATTGTTCATTTTTCTCAAAATGAGATCCAGGGCTTTCAGATTCTTTATTTAAATCATCTAGCCGTTAAGACTGATGTAGGACTGATGGAAAAGTTTGGGGTTTTTTTGCTAGCTGAAGACTTTAATGTGTGTTACGACGCTGGATTTCCGTCTGCATCTCCTCGGGTCACGTCTCACTGGACATGTTAAGCTGTGAAGAGATCAGGAAAGTTTGCAGAAACTCAATAAACGCGATCGTTCTGTTTGTCCGTGGTCAATTCCACACTTCAGCACCTAATCATT
>JAUCMX010000020.1:19374458-19416958 GCA_033459395.1 Hemibagrus guttatus
AAAGAGAGAGAAAGAACGAGAGAATGGGAGAGAGAGAAAGAGAGAGAAAGACAGCAAGTGAGAGAGAGAGAGAGAACGGGAGAGAGAGAACAAGAGAGAGAGAGAGAGAGACAACGACAGAGAGAGGGAGAGAGAGAGAGAGAGAGAGAGAGAGAGAGAGGGAGCGGAAGAGAGAGAGAAACAATGAGAGAAAGAGAGAGAGAGAGAGAGAGAGAGAGAGAGAGAGAGAGAGAGAGAGGGGGGCAAGTGAGAGAGAGAGAATGGGAGCGGGAGAACAAGGGAGAGAGAGAGAGAGAGAGAGAGAGAGAGAGAGAGAGAAAGAGAACAACAGAGAAAGAGAGACAGAGAGACAGAGAGAGAGAGAGAGAGAGAGAACAACAGAGAAAGAGAGACAGAGAGAGAGAGAGAGAGAGAGAGAGAGAGAGAGAGAGAGAGAGAACAACAGAGAGAGAGAGAAGCTTTCTTTGCTGTTTTTTTACTCTTGACTGAGAAAGACATTTAAAAGCGGCCTAGAATTAGCAGATACAAAAAATGATTAGCTAGCATCCATGCTAATAGCATTAGCACATTATAACCATTCAATTAATATACTTAGGATAAGTATCTTTAATTAGTCGTCTAATTTTGGTATATAACTATATCCTGTAGCTTGACACGTTTTTGTTCATGTATTAATGTTGGTCACATGTCTGTGTTTCACAGGAAGAGCGATGATGCTGCCAGTCAGATCTGAACACATCACCACATCATAGAATCTGGCCAATCGGAGACGTTTCGAAGTTTGTCGCGGGATGAGAGCGACAGTTTGGGTTTTTTATGGTAGCTGGTAAAAACAGGCCTATATTTGGATGTGAAGTATCTGATTCATGGATGAAACGTTTCATCACTCTGAAGTTATTTCTCTTAAGTGCTTTAGCACTTAATTAAATAACCCGGAGTCTTCGTCTCTCTCTTCACGCTCCTTTTAAAATCTACTAGTGGGTATTAGTTAAACAGTTCAGGGTTAGCAACAGAGTTAATAAAGTAGTGGAATGTTGTGTTGTTTAGACGTTTAGAAATGAACTCTAGTCTGTAGTCGGCTTCATGTATCTGTAACTTAACAGTACATTAAACCTGCAAAATGACTTAATACTAAATTCTTTTTTTTTTTTTTTGAAGTCTGAGAGTCTTTTGCACACAATTACATACAATAATATTCACATAAAAGGAAAGATTTATCTCATGTTAACCCAAATAAATAAATAAATAGTTCCCTTAACAATGCAACAAGCGGAGTTTCTACTGAACAGTGACTAAAATACTGTATGTTTTGGTATTTTATGGTGTTTATCTTCAAAACTTTTCAACTTTTTAATATTTTGAAACAACACATCGCTAACATCAGCTCGCTACTGCTAATCAAACGCTGACCAGTATTTCTCAGGTACATTACCATGCATATAGTGTACATAATTATACGATTGTGGCTTTTTTTTGTGTGTGCAAATATGTCGCTTACATCATCAACCAACATTTTTATGAAAAGGTAAGATCAACAGAAACGTTAAATCATCTAGAGAAGCTAATCCAAATGAACGATTCCTCAAGCCAGTCATATGGCTCAGGCGTTCCTACAACGACACAAGAAACAAACTACACGTGTCATGAGAAAACAAAACGGTCTCAATGATCATAAATCACTCAATTAAAAAAATCTTTTAATAATCCGTTAAAAGGTGAGATCGTTCTGGCTGATGCTGAGGCGACAAGAGCGTGACTTGTCTTAGCGTGTCACATTTTCATTTATTTTCTATTATATGTTACATGTTTTGTTTTTATGCACTAAAATGACGCTGTGTATGACTAGAACTGAATACTAAAATTTTTTATTTTTATTAAAAACGCTGGAAATGATCGACTACATTGATCGAAGTCAAGCTAAGTCACATTAGTGACTAGCTCATTTTGAATAAGGTTTGGTTGCTAAGTCTTAAGGTCGCTAGGGTTTTTTTTTTTATTATTATTATTTAGTTATTTTGTCAATTTTTACGGTGTTTTAGCTGTGATTACCTGACAGGGATAAAAATAGAAGAAGTGAATTATTATTCACGAAAAATTAACTGGAAACTATTTTTTTTTAAAATTCAGCGTCGGCGTTCACAGCAAGCGAGAAATTAGTTCCGTCTCTCGGGCATGTTCACGTTGGAAAAACTCAGCCCACTCAGAGAGAGAGAGAGAGAGAGAGAGAGAGAGAGAGAGAGAGAGAGAGAGAGACCTGTTGAGGTGTCACTGAGGTAGAGAAAAAAGGGTGTTGGTTAGACTTATCCAGATCGTAAGCTTGTTAAAACCTGTTTAACGAGTCTCTACCAAGTCGGGAAAGCCAACACTGCTGAGGGTGCTGAGGTGAGTTCAACAAATCACTTCTTTACGGATTTTTACGTTATCTTTCACTTCCTCCACTCATGTGCTTGTGTATTATCTATTTTAAAACTTAATCTAAATCCTAAATCAAGAACTACTCGTCTGAATCGTCTTTTGAGTAGCTTTAATAGCTGAAGATTACAAACGAGAGAGAGAGAGAGAGAGAGAGAGAGAGAGAGAGATCCGGGTTTTTTTTTTTGTTTTTTGTTTTTAAATAACGTCGTTTTTTTGTCGTTAACCGTGAGATCGCTCCAGCTGTTGCTGTGGTGACGCCCGCTCCTGTCTTACCGCGTGACATTTCCCTTACTTCGTTTCATCTGTTTTTCTCCTTGTTTTTGCAAACCTAAAAAAAAAAACAAAAAAAAAACATCAAATTGTCCGTTTTTAATGACATGCACACCCAGGAGCGTGCGCAGTGCTGTTATAACGCTTTATAAGCATCACACACACACTATAAATTCCTTAAACAACAACAGCCGCTCTCCGCCATCACTAACGCACGGATGCACTCTGAGGACCTGAAGCCTGCTTAGTGCTCCAGAGGTGGATGGAGTCCAGATGTTCTTGTTTGTCTTTTTCCCCCTCCTCAGCAGGCGTTGTGTATCAGCACGGTGCTTAATGCACCACTCGTGATGGAGTTTACACAACCCTCACACACTCCTCACACACACTGTAAATAAATATAAAGCACTTCAATCTGAACTTTTTGTGCACTCCCTGAACTTTAAAGCTATGTCTGTTTGGTTTTTTTTTATTTTCCTGCGTGCACAAGCTCGACTCCACATTTAAAAATAAATAAATAAATAAATAAATAAAATAAAGTTTTTGCTCGCATTCATATAATAAAACATCTGGAAAATTTATTAACACAAGTTGCACGCTTTTATTAGTGGAATATTCTGTAACCACTAAGTTCTTAGTTTATTAGCACCTATATTAGCTTGTTGAGTGCAAAAGTTTATTCCCATTTAGTCCCATTTTTTTTTTAAATAAATAAAAATTAAAGGTCTGTTTTAAGGTTTATCTATAAAACAGAATTCTACATGAAGTTATTGGTGCTTTATGATAGTTATATCTTACTGGTTATACCAGTTCTCTTTGGAAGTGTGATCTGCCCCGCCCCCTTTACCATACTACACAATGTAGTTCATTTATTTGATTTTTGTCTAAATGAGTCGCATTTAAATATTATTAAACTTAAATGGATAGGTTTATATTCTAAATTATAATATAAAATGTATATATATATATAATGTATGTATCAGTCCTAAATAAATAGAAGCAAGGAGTAGAAGCTAAAATAATGTTGCAGGAAAGCTAATTCTGTTTTTATTGATTTTTTTGTTTTTGTCGTTTGTGTCTTTGTTCCTGTGGGGGGGGGGAAATACGGAAAGTTTTTCCTCCACCAAGGAAAAAAGAGACGGTGTTTCCTTAAACGAAGAAAAATGAGTCGTGAGTCATGGCAGTAGCATGCATTTGGGACGAAGAGGAAGAACTCGGATTATTACGTGTCTGTAATCAAGCTGTTACTGTTACTGAGGACAGACAAAGTGTGTTTATTCAAGTGTGTGTGTGTGCGTGTGTGTGTGTGTGTGTGTGTGTGTTTGATCCTGGGCTATTCTCAGTAACAGAGTTAATGTTCCTAATTTAGCTTCTGTTTGAGTTCCGTTGTTCATGTGCCGCATCCCTTTTGTCAGGCGTGTGATTGTGTGTGTGTGTGTGTGTGTGTATGTGTGTGTGTGTGTGTGTGTGTGTGGGATCAAGTGTTGCCTAGCGAAGAATTTGACAGGGTGAATGCAATCAGAAACATGCATACATACAAGGTCATGCAAAAACACGCAGGCTGATACACACACACACACACACACACATTTCCTGTAGCAGATAGCGCTTTGGCAGGCCACACACTTCCCTTGGTCAGGGTGAGATGTTGCGTATGTGTGAGGGAGTGAGTGAGTGGAAGAATGCAAGTGTATCATATCTTGCAGAAGTGTGAGGATGACAAAAATGTCGTACATCATATCACAATATTCCATAAATATTTATATATTCCTGTATAAGAGAGGAATCTGATTGGTCAGAAGGTGTACAGTATTCCTGTATAAGAGAGGAATCTGATTGGTCAGAAGGTGTGTAGTATTCCTGTATAAGAGAGGAATCTGATTGGTCAGAAGGTGTACAGTATTCCTGTATAAGAGAGGAATCTGATTGGTCAGAAGGTGTACAGTATTCCTGTATAAGAGAGGAATCTGATTGGTCAGAAGGTGTACAGTATTCCTGTATAAGAGAGGAATCTGATTGGTCAGAAGGTGTACAGTATTCCTGTATAAGAGAGGAATCTGATTGGTCAGAAGGTGTACAGTATTCCTGTATAAGAGAGGAATCTGATTGGTCAGAAGGTGTGTAGTATTCCTGTATAAGAGAGGAATCTGATTGGTCAGAAGGTGTGCAGTATTCCTGTATAAGAGAGGAATCTGATTGGTCAGAAGGTGTGTAGTATTCCTGTATAAGAGAGGAATCTGATTGGTCAGAAGGTGTGCAGTATTCCTGTATAAGAGAGGAATCTGATTGGTCAGAAGGTGTACAGTATTCCTGTATAAGAGAGGAATCTGATTGGTCAGAAGGTGTACAGTATTCCTGTATAAGAGAGGAATCTGATTGGTCAGAAGGTGTACAGTATTCCTGTATAAGAGAGGAATCTGATTGGTCAGAAGGTGTGCAGTATTCCTGTATAAGAGAGGAATCTGATTGGTCAGAAGGTGTACAGTATTCCTGTATAAGAGAGGAATCTGATTGGTCAGAAGGTGTACAGTATTCCTGTATAAGAGAGGAATCTGATTGGTCAGAAGGTGTGTAGTATTCCTGTATAAGAGAGGAATCTGATTGGTCAGAAGGTGTACAGTATTCCTGTATAAGAGAGGAATCTGATTGGTCAGAAGGTGTACAGTATTCCTGTATAAGAGAGGAATCTGATTGGTCAGAAGGTGTACAGTATTCCTGTATAAGAGAGGAATCTGATTGGTCAGAAGGTGTACAGTATTCCTGTATAAGAGAGGAATCTGATTGGTCAGAAGGTGTACAGTATTCCTGTATAAGAGAGGAATCTGATTGGTCAGAAGGTGTGTAGTATTCCTGTATAAGAGAGGAATCTGATTGGTCAGAAGGTGTACAGTATTCCTGTATAAGAGAGGAATCTGATTGGTCAGAAGGTGTGCAGTATTCCTGTATAAGAGAGGAATCTGATTGGTCAGAAGGTGTGCAGTATTCCTGTATAAGAGAGGAATCTGATTGGTCAGAAGGTGTACAGTATTCCTGTATAAGAGAGGAATCTGATTGGTCAGAAGGTGTACAGTATTCCTGTATAAGAGAGGAATCTGATTGGTCAGAAGGTGTGTAGTATTCCTGTATAAGAGAGGAATCTGATTGGTCAGAAGGTGTGTAGTATTCCTGTATAAGAGAGGAATCTGATTGGTCAGAAGGTGTACAGTATTCCTGTATAAGAGAGGAATCTGATTGGTCAGAAGGTGTGCAGTATTCCTGTATAAGAGAGGAATCTGATTGGTCAGAAGGTGTACAGTATTCCTGTATAAGAGAGGAATCTGATTGGTCAGAAGGTGTACAGTATTCCTGTATAAGAGAGGAATCTGATTGGTCAGAAGGTGTGTAGTATTCCTGTATAAGAGAGGAATCTGATTGGTCAGAAGGTGTACAGTATTCCTGTATAAGAGAGGAATCTGATTGGTCAGAAGGTGTACAGTATTCCTGTATAAGAGAGGAATCTGATTGGTCAGAAGGTGTACAGTATTCCTGTATAAGAGAGGAATCTGATTGGTCAGAAGGTGTACAGTATTCCTGTATAAGAGAGGAATCTGATTGGTCAGAAGGTGTACAGTATTCCTGTATAAGAGAGGAATCTGATTGGTCAGAAGGTGTGTAGTATTCCTGTATAAGAGAGGAATCTGATTGGTCAGAAGGTGTACAGTATTCCTGTATAAGAGAGGAATCTGATTGGTCAGAAGGTGTGCAGTATTCCTGTATAAGAGAGGAATCTGATTGGTCAGAAGGTGTGCAGTATTCCTGTATAAGAGAGGAATCTGATTGGTCAGAAGGTGTACAGTATTCCTGTATAAGAGAGGAATCTGATTGGTCAGAAGGTGTGTAGTATTCCTGTATAAGAGAGGAATCTGATTGGTCAGAAGGTGTACAGTATTCCTGTATAAGAGAGGAATCTGATTGGTCAGAAGGTGTACAGTATTCCTGTATAAGAGAGGAATCTGATTGGTCAGAAGGTGTACAGTATTCCTGTAATTGCTAAGCAACACGTTATTGGTTAACGAAGTAAAAGCTATCATTTTGGCTGCGGTGAAGTTTTTTTTGGTTAGGAGACTTTTATTTAGCTTTTTTGGAAAGAGTCTCCAGTTGTAGAGCTCAGTAACGGTCACAGCGGAGAACATGACATGTGGTCAGTTGTTTATTAAAAAAATTCAACTTCTAATTTTT
The DNA here is from genome assembly GCA_033459395.1 of Hemibagrus guttatus. NCBI lineage: Eukaryota > Metazoa > Chordata > Actinopteri > Siluriformes > Bagridae > Hemibagrus > Hemibagrus guttatus. Next base: position 19,381,359 of record JAUCMX010000020.1, read on the forward strand.
GGAAAATCGTTGAGGTGTAAGACTTTGAGGTTCTTTGTTGTTGGTCAGCTTCGGTCATGCTTTATCTCTAACATGATATATGTGACATCAAACACTATACACAGTGGGTGAAAAAATGTTGGTGTTTATGGTCTTATTGGTGCCTGATTTCTTATTTTTTTGCATGTTTTCACACTTTAATGTTTCAGATAATCAAACACTTTAAATATTTGTCAAAGATAACACAAATAAACACATCATGCGTTTTTAAAAGAAGCTTTTTATTATTTAAGGAAACAAAAACCAAAACACAGGCCCTTTGAAAAAACCCCTTTCACTTTTAAAATACACACACTCCTACACACACTCACACTCTAATATACACACACACACACTCTCACTTTTATACACACACTCCTACACACACTCACACTCTAATATACACACACACACACTCTCACTTTAATATACACACACTCCTACACACACTCACACTCTAATATACACACACACACACTCCTTTAATAACAACACTCCTACACACACTCCACTCTAATATACACACACACACTCTCACTTTAATATACACACACTCCTACACACACTCACACTCTAATATACCACCCCACACTCTCACTTTAATATACACACACTCCTACACACACTCACACCTAATATACACACACCACACTCTACTTTTAAAATACACACACCCTACACACACTCACACTCTAATATACACAAAACACACTCTCACTTTAATATAAAACACTCCTACACACACTCACACTCTAATATACACACACACTCTCACTTTAAATTTCCACACCCCCAACACTCACACTCTAAAATAAAAACACACACTCTCACTTTAATATACACACACTCCTACAACACTCACACTCTAATATACAACACACACCTCACTTTAATATACACACATCCTACACACACCCACTCTAATATAAAAACACACTCCACTTTTTATACACACACTCCTACACACACTCACACTCTAATATACAACACCCCACTCTCACTTTAATATACACACACTCCTACACACACTCACACTCTAATATAAAACACACACACTCTCACTTTAATATACACACACTCCTACACACACTCACACTCTAATATACAAAACACTCTCACTTTAATATAAAAACTCCCCAAAACCCCTCACACTCTAATATACACACACACACTCTCACTTTAATATACACACACTCCTACACACACTCACACTCTAATATAAAACACACACACTCTCACTTTAATATACACACACTCCCACACCACTCACACTCTAATATAAAACACACACACTCTATTTAATATACACAACTCCTACACACACTCACACTCTAATATACACACACACACTCTCACTTTTAAAATACACACACTCCTACACACACTCACACTCTAATATACACACACACACTCTCACTTTAATATACACACACTCCTACACACACTCACACTCTAATATAAAACACACACACTCTCACTTTAATATACACACACTCCTACACACACTCACACTCTAATATACACACACACAACTCTCACTTTAATATACACACACTCCTACACACACTCACACTCTAATATAAAACACACACACTCTCACTTTAAAATACACACACTCCTACACACACTCACACTCTAATATAAAACACACACACTCTCACTTTAATATCACACACTCCTACACACACTCACACTCTAATATACACACACACACTCTCACTTTAATATACACACACTCCTACACACACTCACACTCTAATATAAAACACACACACTCTCACTTTAATATACACACACTCCTACACACACTCACACTCTAATATAAAACACACACACTCTCACTTTAATATACACACACTCCTACACACACTCACACTCTAATATAAAACACACACACTCTCACTTTTAAAATACACACACTCCTACACACACTCACACTCTAATATAAAACACACACACTCTCACTTTAATATACACACACTCCTACACACACTCACACTCTAATATACACACACACACACTCTCACTTTAATATACACACACTCCTACACACACTCACACTCTAATATACACACACACACCCTCACTTTAATATACACACACTCCTACACACACTCACACTCTAATATAAAACACACACACTCTCACTTTAATATACACACACTCCTACACACACTCACACTCTAATATACACACACACACACTCTCACTTTAATATACACACACTCCTACACACACTCACACTCTAATATACCAAAACACACACTCTCACTTTAATATACACACACTCCTACACACACTCACACTCTAATATAAAACACACACACTCTCACTTTAATATACACACACTCCTACACACACTCACACTCTAATATACACACACACACACTCTCACTTTAATATACACACACTCCCACACACACTCCACTCTAATATACACACACACACTCTCACTTTAATATACACACACTCCTACACACACTCACACTCTAATATACACACACACACTCTCACTTTTAAAATACACACACTCCTACACACACTCACACTCTAATATACACACACACACACTCTCACTTTAATATACACACACTCCTACACACACTCACACTCTAATATAAAACACACACACTCTCACTTTAATATACACACACTCCTACACACACTCACACTCTAATATACACACACACACACTCTCACTTTAATATACACACACTCCACACACACTCACACTCTAATATAAAACACACACACTCTCACTTTTAAAATACACACACTCCTACACACACTCACACTCTAATATAAAACACACACACTCTCACTTTTAAAATACACACACTCCTACACACACTCACCTCTAATATACACACACACACACTCTCACTTTAATATACACACACTCCTACACACACTCACACTTAATATAACACACACACCCCTCACTTTAAAATACACACACTCCTACACACACCCCACCCAAATAAAACACACACACCCACTTTTTTCACACACTCCTACACACACTCACACTCTAATATACACACACACACACTCTCACTTTAATATACACACACCCTACACACACTCACACTCTAATATAAAACACACACACTCTCACTTTTAAAATTTCACACACTCCTACACACACTCACACTCAAATACACACACACACCTCACTTTTTAAAACACACACCCACACACACTCACACTCTAATATAAAACACAACACCTCACTTTTTTAAAACACACCCCCCACCCCCACTCTAATATAAAAACACACACCCCCTTTTTTCACACACCCCCAAAACACTCCCCCAATATACACACACACACACCTCACAAAACACACACCCTAACACACCCCACCAAAAACACACACACACTCCACTTTTTAAAATACACACACCCTACACACACTCACACCCAAAACACACACACACACTCCACTTTTAAAATACACACACCCCCCACACTCCACTTAATATACACACACACACACTCCACTTTAAATACACAACCCACACACACTCACACTTAATATACACACACACACACCCCACTTTTTCAACACCCCCACACACTCACATTAAAACACACACACACTCCACTTTAAATACACACACCCACACACCTCACCCTAATATAAAACACACACACCTCACTTTTAAAATAACACACCCCCACACACTCACACCTTTTACAACACACACACCCCACTTTTAAAACACACACTCCTACACACACCACACTCTAATATACACACACACACCCACTTTTAAAATACACACACTCCTACACACACTCACACCTAATATAAAACACACACACTCTCACTTTTAAAATACACACACTCCTACACACACTCACACTCTAATATACACACACACACTCTCACTTTAATAACACACACTCCTACACACACTCACACTCTAAATACACACACACACACTCTCACTTTAATATACACACACTCCTACACACACTCACACTCTAATATACACACACACACTCTCACTTTAATATACACACACTCCTACACACACTCACACTCTAATATAAAACACACACACTCTCACTTTTAAAATACACACACTCCTACACACACTCACACTCTAATATAAAACACACACACACTCTCACTTTAATATACACACACTCCTACACACACTCACACTCTAATAACACACACACACCTCACTTTTAAAATACACACACTCCTACACACACTCACACTCTAATATACACACACACACACTCTCACTTTAATATACACACACTCCTACACACACTCACACCTAATATAAAACACACACACTCTCACTTTTAAAATACACACACTCCTACACACACTCACACTCTAATATACACACACACACTCTCACTTTAATATACACACACTCCTACACACACTCACACTCTAATATACACACACACACTCTCACTTTAATATACACACACTCCTACACACACTCACACTCTAATATACACACACACACACTCTCACTTTAATATACACACACTCCTACACACACTCACACTCTAATATAAAAAACACCCCCAAAAAACACACCCCCCAAAAACTCAACCTTTTACACACACACACACCCCACTTTAAAATACACACACTCCCCAAAACACTACACCCAAATAACACACACACACTCTCACTTTAATATACACACACTCCTACACACCTCACACTCTAATATACACACACACACCTCACTTTTAAAATTTCACACACTCCTACACACACTCACACTTAATATACACACACACACACTCTCACTTTAATATACACACACTCCTACACACACTCCACTCTAATATAAAACACACACACTCTCACTTTAATATACACACACTCCTACACACACTCACACTCTAATATACACACACACACTCTCACTTTAATATACACACACCCCACACACACTCCCCCTAATATACACACACACACTCTCACTTTAATAACACACACTCCTACACACACTCACACTCTAATATAAAACACACACACTCTCACTTTAATATACACACACTCCTCACACACTCACACTCTAATATACACACACACACTCTCACTTTAATATACACACACTCCTACACACACTCACACTCTAATATACACACACACACACTCTCACTTTAATATACACACACTCCTCACACACTCACACTCTAATATAAAACACACACACTCTCACTTTAATATACACACACTCCTACACACACTCACACTCTAATATACACACACACACTCTCACTTTAATATACACACACTCCTACACACACTCACACTCTAATATAAAACACACACACTCTCACTTTAATATACACACACTCCTACACACACTCACACTCTAATATAAAACACACACACTCTCACTTTAATATACACACACTCCTACACACACTCACACTCTAATATACCCCACACACACTCTCACTTTAATATACACACACTCCTACACACACTCACACTCTAATATACACACACACACACTCTCACTTTAATATACACACACTCCTACACACACTCCACTCTAATATACACACACACACACTCTCACTTTAATATACACACACTCCTACACACACTCACACTCTAATATACACACACACACTCTCACTTTAATATACACACACTCCCACACACACTCCACTCTAATATACACACACACACTCTCACTTTAATATACACACACTCCTACACACACTCACACTCTAATATACACACACACACTCTCACTTTAATATACACACACTCCTACACACACTCACACTCTAATATAAAAACACACACACTCTCACTTTAATATACACACACTCCTACACACACTCACACTCTAATATACACACACACACTCTCACTTTAATATACACACACTCCTACACACACTCACACTCTAATATACACACACACTCTCACTTTAATATACACACACTCCTACACACACTCACACTCTAATATACACACACACACTCTCACTTTAATATACACACACTCCCACACACACTCACACTCTAATATAAAACACACACTCTCACTTTAATATACACACACTCCTACACACACTCACACTCTAATATACACACACACTCTCACTTTAATATACACACACTCCTACACACACTCACACTCTAATATACACACACACTCTCACTTTAATATACACACACTCCTACACACACTCACACTCTAATATACCACACACACTCTCACTTTAATATACACACACTCCTACACACACTCACACTCTAATATAAAACACACACTCTCACTTTAATATACACACACTCCTACACACACTCACACTCTAATATAAAACACACACTCTCACTTTAATATACACACACTCCTACACACACTCACACTCTAATATACACACACACACTCTCACTTTAATATACACACACTCCTACACACACTCACACTCTAATATACACACACACTCTCACTTTAATATACACACACTCCTACACACACTCACACTCTAATATACACACACACACTCTCACTTTAATATACACACACTCCTACACACACTCACACTCTAATATACACACACACTCTCACTTTAATATACACACACTCCTACACACACTCACACTCTAATATAAAACACACACTCTCACTTTAATATACACACACTCCTACACACACTCACACTCTAATATAAAACACACACACTCTCACTTTAATATACACACACTCCTCACACACTCACACTCTAATATAAAAACACACACTCTCACTTTAATATACACACACTCCTACACACACTCACACTCTAATATACACACACACACTCTCACTTTAATATACACACACTCCTCACACACTCACACTCTAATATACACACACACACTCTCACTTTAATATACACACACTCCTACACACACTCACACTCTAATATACACACACACACTCTCACTTTAATATACACACACTCCTACACACACTCACACTCTAATATACACACACACACTCTCACTTTAATATACACACACTCCTACACACACTCACACTCTAATATACACACACACTCTCACTTTAATATACACACACTCCTACACACACTCACACTCTAATATAAAACACACACACTCTCACTTTAATATACACACACTCCTACACACACTCACACTCTAATATACACACACACTCTCACTTTAATATACACACACTCCTACACACACTCACACTCTAATATACACACACACTCTCACTTTAATATAACACACCACACCCTACACCATCACACACACTCCAATTAATATAAAAACACACTCCTACACACACTCACACTTAATATACACACACACCCACTTAACACACCACACTTTAAACACACACACACCACACACACACACACACACACACACCTTGATTACACAAATTTCCATTTATCCCAACCAAACCCACCCAGATGGGGACTTAACCTGAAATAATTGTGTGTGTGTGTGTGTGTGTGTATGAGTGTGTGTGTGTGTTTGTATGTGTGTGTGTGTGTGTGTATGAGTGTGTGTGTGTTTGTAGGGCAGTGGTTGAGCATAAGTTCCTGTTTTTTGAGTACGATTTCTTCGATGAAAAAGTTTCGACTATCCAAAGTAAACATCAGAGCCGTTTGACACGCCCTCTAATATAAACACACCTGCTGGGTGTGTGTAGGTGTGTGTGTGTATTAGAGTGTGAGTGTGTGTGTGTATTAAAGTGTGAGTGTGTGTGTGTGTGTATTGGAGTGTGAGTGTGTGTGTATTAAAGTGTGAGTGTGTGTGTATTGGAGTGTGAGTGTGTGTGTGTATTAAAGTGTGAGTGTGTGTGTATTGGAGTGTGAGGTGATCAGTAAAACACACAGTGAGACAGATACTGAGTGTGTGTGTTAGAGTGTGTGTAGGTGTGTGTGTGTGTGTGTTAAAGTGTGAGTGTGTGTTGGAGTGTATGAGTGTGAGTGTGTGTAGGTGTGTGTAGGAGTGTGTGTGTGTTAGAGTGTGAGTGTGTGTAGGTGTGTGTTGGAGTGTAGTGTGTGAGTTGATCAGTAAATCAGTGAGACAGAGATATTTAGTGTGTTAGAGTGGGAGGTGATTGTGAGTGGGTGTTGTGTAGTGTGTGTGTGTGTGTGTGTACTGACAACACAAACACAGTACACAACACTACACAACCACATAACACTACACAAACACACAACCCTATACAAACACACTATAACACAACCACACAACATTACACAACTCTACATAAACACACAACACTACACAACCACACAACACTACACAACCACACACTACACAACCACACAACACTACAGAAACACACTACACTACACAGGATAACACTCTCTCTCTCTCTCTCTCTCTCACACTCTTCCTCTCTCTCTCTCTCTCTCTCTCTCTCTCTCACACTCTTCTCTCTCTCTCTCTCTCTCTCTCTCACACTCTTCTCTCTCTCTCTCTCTCTCACACACTCTTCTCTCTCTCTCTCTCTCTCTCTCTCTCTCTCTCACACTCTTCTCTCTCTCTCTGTCTCTCTCTCTCTCTCTCTCTCTCTCACACTCTTCCTCTCTCTCTCCCCCCTCTCTGTCTTTTTCTCTCCCCCTTTCTCTCTCTCTCTGTCTCTCTCTCCCTCTCTTTCTCTCTCTCTCTCCCCCTCTCTCTCTCCCCCCCGCTCTCTTCTTCTCCCCCCCCACTCTCTCTCTCTCTCTCTCTCACCCCCCTCTCACTTCTCACACAGACACACCCACTGCTCATTAATATTCAAAAAGCACTCCCTCTGTCACCATTAATATTCATTCTCTATTTTCATTCTCACCCTGCAAACGAGGTGTTACTATAGGAACCGTAACGTACTGACCAATCAGAATCCGGAAATTCAACACGGCATTTTAATTAAAGTTTTGAAGTAATATCTTCTTAACGTTTATGACGAAGCGAATGATTTAGACGTGAGAGACGTGAGAGAGATTTCCTGCACTTCAGTGTCGGTGGCGTTCCAGCTGTTGCTCCGAGGCGATGAGGAAAAACCGTGGAAGGTTCTGGAAGCGTGGAAGGTTTCACTCTGCTGCTTTACACATTTCTGAAATGTTTTCTTCCAGATTAGAAATAGATTTTCTGCGTCCCAACTGCGACGTTATGATTTTGTTCAGCTTTAACCCTTTAACGTCCAGCTCAGAGTTTATTATTCTCAGCAGTGAATAAAAAACGTGTTAAAGAACGTCACGCGGGACGCAGATTGCTCGTTAAATCTTCGCACGATCGCGCGACCCTATTAAGAAATGATTTCTGATCTTTAACGCTGAAAAAGCAGCGAGGTGACCGGATCCCTGACGACGCCGTCGCCCCGGGAGACAGCAAAGCTTGCGAGCTTTGCGTAATCATGACCTTGGAGGAAATGAAACAGGCCCGGATCTTCCAGAGCTCGCTGCGTTTTTCATTTCCAGAGGAACAAAAGAGCGTCAGCGCGAGGTGTCGGGTTTCTATTGTGACACGAACACACACACACACACACCTCGGCTCGCCTCGCCGCCGAGGCACAAAAACACATTTGCCTTTGTATGCAAACACAATTAACTCCTCGTTACGATTCGAAAGAACGTCAGATAAAATTCACGTCTTCATTACAGCGCCGAACTCTGAACTCTTCTATTCAACTCACACACACACACACACACACACACACAAATAAAACATTAACGTTTGCCCTTTCCCTCAGCAAACTCAGGACAGACCTGCTGGGATCAAAGCAGTGAAATATTTTAGCTCAGGATGTTCTCAGATCCTGTTATATTCTCCTCTTCCACATACATACACACACACACACACACACACACACACACAGGCAGTGTGAAAGGAATCAGATCGGATCAGACACGCCGTTCTAATTGGTTAACAAAGAATTTGTGTTTTCGTGTCGTTTTAAGAGATTATAGTGAGTCTGTGTAACACGTTCAGGGGGCGGGGCTACGTAGAAGCCCGGTTAGCGATGTCACTCGGTTAGTGATGTCACTAAATAAACTCCCACCGAGACTGCATCCTAGAAACCGATGAGCAGCTGTGTGCTAAACTAGCGCTAACCCAGTTAATTTGCTGGTTGTGATGGTAACGTATCAAGAGATTAAGATACAAATGAATGATGATGCAAACGGAGACTCAGACGGCGAATTCCCTCAGCTAGGCTACAAGATCAAAGTTTATGATGATAAACTGTGTATGAACTTTAGTACGAACTCCATCCAGTATCTAGATTTAATTATTATTTATTATATTTTTATATTTTGCGTCAAAGTGCCTGCCTGAGCTCTGATCTCTGAGCTGCTACTCGCTCACTCGAGTGGTCATCTGCTGTCCAGTCGGTTCTGCTTCCTGTTCCTCACTGATGTGATTGTGCGATGAGCAGCATATCAGGGTGGATCAGAGTTAACTGAATCAGAGCTCAGTGAGATCCGCAGACGAAGATCCGGTGACGTCGCTGAATTAGATCTCAGAACCTCAGTGCTGGTGAGCGCAGACGCAGGCGGTGACGTCGCTGAATTAGAGCTCAGAACCTCAGTGCTGGTGAGCGCAGACGCAGACGGTGACGTCGCTGAATTAGATCTCAGAACCTCAGTGCTGGTGAGTGCAGACGCAGGCGGTGACGTCGCTGAATTAGAGCTCAGAACCTCAGTGCTGGTGAGCGCAGACGCAGGCGGTGACGTCGCTGAATTAGAGCTCAGAACCTCAGTGCTGGTGAGCGCAGACGGTGACGTCGCTGAATTAGAGCTCAGAACCTCAGTGCTGGTGAGCGCAGACGGTGACGTCGCTGAATTAGAGCTCAGAACCTCAGTGCTGGTGAGCGCAGACGCAGACGGTGACGTCGCTGAATTAGAGCTCAGAACCTCAGTGCTGGTGAGCGCAGACGCAGGCGGTGACGTCGCTGAATTAGAGCTCAGAACCTCAGTGCTGGTGAGCGCAGACGGTGACGTCGCTGAATTAGAGCTCAGAACCTCAGTGCTGGTGAGCGCAGACGGTGACGTCGCTGAATTAGAGCTCAGAACCTCAGTGCTGGTGAGCGCAGACGCAGGCGGTGACGTTGCTGAATTAGATCTCAGAACCTCAGTGCTGGTGAGCGCAGACGCAGGCGGTGACGTCGCTGAATTAGAGCTCAGAACCTCAGTGCTGGTGAGCGCAGACGCAGACGGTGACGTCGCTGAATTAGAGCTCAGAACCTCAGTGCTGGTGAGCGCAGACGCAGACGGTGACGTCGCTGAATTAGAGCTCAGAACCTCAGTGCTGGTGAGCGCAGACGGTGATGTCGCTGAATTAGAGCTCAGAACCTCAGTGCTGGTGAGCGCAGACGGGTGATGTCGCTGAATTAGAGCTCAGAACCTCAGTGCTGGTGAGCGCAGACGGTGATGTCGCTGAATTAGAGCTCAGAACCTCAGTGCTGGTGAGCGCAGACGCAGACGGTGATGTCGCTGAATTAGAGCTCAGAACCTCAGTGCTGGTGAACGACGAAAAATATTGTTTAACAATCATTTTTTCTGTGATTAAGACGAGACTAAAACGAAACTAATATCTGATGATAAAAATTAGGACGAAATTTAAGACGTTTCTTCGTTAACGAGACGAGACTGGACTAAAATGTTTTTTTTAGGAATATCGGACATTCATAATAAATGATCTCTTTGTATCGGCTAACTGTCTTTAAAAATGTGTGTCCCTGTCACTGGGCTGGATAAGGGGCGTGTCCATCTCAGACAGTTAGCGGGTAGGCTAAATAATCTCCATCTGACCTGGCGAGCTGCAGTGGCTTCAGCACCTGAAGCTTTAGGAAGAAAAGGAAGAACTGATATAATGAAGCATTTCTGTTATAATTCCTCTGGAAAGAAAACATTGTGCCCTGTGACAGAAAAGTCCTGTGTCTATAAAATAGACTGAAAGAACACCACGAATCTTAAGAGGCATCTGAAGGAGCATCACCCTGCTATTTACACAGCTCCTGTCACGGAAAGTCAACTATTTAGTCTTATTTAAGTATTTTTTCTTAACGTGAGGTCAGTGTTACTGGACGTGTCCACGGGGAAATTCACTAGCAAGTTTTATGTTTTTACGTTTTATCTTTCTGTTAATTAACGTCAGTTAGCTAGCCTTACTGCACAGTTCTGAGCCAGACTTTCATCAGTGTACAGTGCTTCATTATATATTGTACAACAGTTCAGCTTTTCTGCAGCATTCACTTCTGTTTCTAATGAAATCTGTACCACATGCTGGAGCAAGATTATTTATTATTTATTATAAAATAATAGATGGATGTGGAAGTTGCTTAAGTTATTGTCCATGTACGTATGATTAAGGCTGGAATACACTACATGATTTTTTCCCTATTTACATTTTGGAGAAGTTGAACACTCCCATATCTGAGTTGACAGATTTCATAAAAATGTTATTTTGCTTCCAAATGTACACCTTAATGGTTATTATAAATAAATACTGTTAGCAGACAGAGGTGTGTTAGTGATATATGTTCAGCTGCACATTTATTTGAAGTTTCAGAAAATAAATGCAGTTTTTCCATAACAGCTAAAGAAAACATTTCTGCTTTTTACTTGATACTTTTCTCTCTAGAGCACTTTTCCCGATCCTTAATGTATGATCCTGCCTTATAAATGAGTAAGAGCAGCACAGCAGGCTGATCTCCAGCTCAGAAAAAGGGAGATGTAGAGCTGCACAAGTGTTAAGAGTGCAGTGTTAATATAGCTCCTTATCTTCATTCACATCTCTCATAAGCTTAATTGGTGTAAAGAGAGAAAAATTATAATGAGTATTTTTTCTATAAATAGTACATAGAAAATTAACAAAATTAAAGCTGGTAACTGCAGTTTGACTAAAACTAATGACTAAAACTAATGACTAAAAATAATGACTAAAACTTGACAAAAATGCAATGACTTTTTGTCGACTAAAACTAGACTAAAACTATGAAAGACTAAATCAAAAATAGCTGTCAATATTAACACTGGTGGTGACGTCGCTGAATATGATCTCAGAACCTCAGTGCTGGTGAGCGCAGACGGTGACGTCGCTGAAGGTCGGCTGCGTGTCTGCTTTTAGTTCTGAGTTTTTCACATCCAGCAGCTCGGAGGTTTCAGTGATACACAGAATCGCAGGTCATATTTGGAGAGCAGTTAATATTAACGTGTGTTTAATCTGCGCTCAGAAAACGCCACTGTGACCTACAGGGAATTTATTGTGCAAAACATTTGAATAAATAAATAAAAACATTTTCCTTGTGTTTCAGGTAAAGCCACGTCGCCATGGCACCGATTCTGTCCATCATCTTCATCACATGTGAGTCATTATCACCTTCATATCTTTTAATATCCTTTATTTTATTTTTTTTTTCATTCATTCGTTCATTTATTTTTAATTCATTTTTATTTATTGATTTATTATTATAAAAGCTAAAAAATATTATTATAAAAAATGTATTATAATTTAAAAAAATTTTTTTCACATAGTCAACAGATTACATATTTTTATTTCTGTAAACTATTTATAAATATATTTTTTTAAAGGTGGGGAAATGTAACGATGCACACAAATACACTGTTTATCCATTTCAGTGGGGTTTTTTTTAGTGAATAATATATGCAAAAAAAATGTTTTTAAATAAAAATAATAATGTACGGACATCCCTTACGGTAATGAATGAATTAATCAATTATGTAATTAATTAAGTAGTTAATGAATTAATAAAACCTGCAAGAAAAAAATCCCTACACGGAATTTTTTAAATAAAGTCTGATTATTTGTATCGGTATTGTGCTCGTTTCCTCTGCTGTTTTTATTATAATAAAATAATTTTGTGTATTTCTAGATTTCACCCTCGTCTTGGCTGAAGATCCGCAGCAAAGTAGGAGATTTCTCTTCTTGCTCGTTTGACTTGTTTGTGTGAAGTTCTGTGTGAAGTCAGATTAACACCACGCCCTTCTTCTTTCTTCTTCTTTCTCTCAGAGGACGACCCTTTCACTTTCGGTAAGTAAACATCTCACAGGATTTATTTCATCCCTGACTCGAACACACACTCGCTAGATACTAGCTAGCCCTAACACTCTGATTCTAGATACTAGCTAGCCCTAACACTCTGATTCTAGATACTAGCTAGCCCTAACACTCTGACTCCAGATACTAGCTAGCCCTAACACTCTGACTCTAGATACTAACTAGCCCTTAGACTCTGGCTCCAGATACTAGCTAGCCCTAACACTCTGACTTTAGATACTAGCTAGCCCTAACACTCTGACTCTAGATACTAGCTAGCCCTAACACTCTGACTCCAGATACTAGCTAGCCCTAACACTCTGACTCTAGATACTAGCTAGCCCTAACACTCTGACTCCAGATACTAGCTAGCCCTAACACTCTGACTCCAGATACTAGCTAGCCCTAACGACTCTGGCCCCAGATACTAGCTAGCCCTAACACTCTGACTCTAGATACTAGCTAGCCCTAACACTTGACTCTAGATACTGCTAGCCCTAACACTTTGACTCTAGATACTAGCTAGCCCTCAGACTCTGGCTCCAGATACTAGCTAGCCCTAACACTCTGACTCTAGATACTAGCTAGCCCTAACACTCTGACTCTAGATACTAGCTAGCCCTAACACTTTGACTCTAGATACTAGCTAGCCCTAAGACTCTGGCTCCAGATACTAGCTAGCCCTAACACTCTGACTCCAGATACTAGCTAGCCCTAACACTCTGACTCTAGATACTAGCTAGCCCTAACACTCTGACTCTAGATACTAGCTAGCCCTAACACTCTGACTTCAGATACTAGCTAGCCCTAACACTCTGACTCTAGATACTAGCTAGCCCTAACACTCTGACTCCAGATACTAGCTAGCCCTAACACTCTGACTCCAGATACTAGCTAGCCCTAACACTCTGGCTCCAGATACTAGCTAGCCCTAACACTCTGACTCTAGATACTAGCTAGCCCTAACACTTTGACTCTAGATACTAGCTAGCCCTAAGACTCTGCTCCAGATACTAGCTAGCCCTAACACTCTGACTCTAGATACTAGCTAGCCCTAACACTCTGACTCTAGATACTAGCTAGCCCTAACACTCTGACTCTAGATACTAGCTAGCCCTTAGACTCTGGCTCCAGATACTAGCTAGCCCTAACACTCTGACTCTAGATACTAGCTAGCCCTAACACTCTGACTCTAGATACTAGCTAGCCCTAACACTCTGACTCCAGATACTAGCTAGCCCTAACACTCTGGCTCCAGATACTAGCTAGCCCTAACACTCTGACTCCAGATACTAGCTAGCCCTAACACTCTGACTCTAGATACTAGCTAGCCCTCAGACTCTGGCTCCAGATGCTAGCTAGCCCTAACACTCTGACTCTAGATACTAGCTAGCCCTAACACTCTGACTCTAGATACTGGCTAGCCCTAACACTTTGACTCTAGATACTAGCTAGCCCTTAGACTCTGGCTCCAGATACTAGCTAGCCCTAACACTCTGACTCTAGATACTAGCTAGCCCTAACACTCTGACTCTAGATAGCTAGCTAGCCCTAACACTCTAGACCTCTCAGATACTAGCTAGCCCTAACACTCTGACTCCAGATACTAGCTAGCCCTAACACTCTGACTCTAGATACTAGCTAGCCCTAACACTCTGGACTCTCCAGATACTAGCTAGCCCTAACACTCTGACTCTAGATACTAGCTAGCCCTCAGACTCTGGCTCCAGATACTAGCTAGCCCTAACACTCTGACTCTAGATACTAGCTAGCCCTAACACTCTGACTCTAGATACTAGCTAGCCCTAACACTCTGACTCTAGATACTAGCTAGCCCTTAGACTCTGGCTCCAGATACTAGCTAGCCCTAACACTCTGACTCTAGATACTAGCTAGCCCTAACACTCTGACTCTAGATACTAGCTAGCCCTAACACTCTGACTCTAGATACTAGCTAGCCCTAACACTCTGACTCCAGATACTAGCTAGCCCTAACACTCTGACTCCAGATACTAGCTAGCCCTAACACTCTGGCTCCAGATACTAGCTAGCCCTAACACTCTGACTCTAGATACTAGCTAGCCCTAACACTCTGACTCTAGATACTGCTAGCCCTAACACTCTGACTCTAGATACTAGCTAGCCCTAAGACTCTGGCTCCAGATACTAGCTAGCCCTAACACTCTGACTCTAGATACTAGCTAGCCCTAACACTCTGACTCTAGATACTAGCTAGCCCTAACACTTTGACTCTAGATACTAGCTAGCCCTTAGACTCTGGCTCCAGATACTAGCTAGCCCTAACACTCTGACTCTAGATACTAGCTAGCCCTAACACTCTGACTCTAGATACTAGCTAGCCCTAACACTTTGACTCTAGATACTAGCTAGCCTTCAGACTCTGGCTCCAGATACTAGCTAGCCCTAACACTCTGACTCTAGATAGTAGCTAGCCCTAACACTCTGGCCCCAGATACTAGCTAGCCCTAACACTCTGACTCCAGATACTAGCTAGCCCTAACACTCTGACTCTAGATACTAGCTAGCCCTAACACTCTGACTCTAGATACTAGCTAGCCCTCAGACTCTGGCTCCAGATACTAGCTAGCCCTAACACTCTGACTCTAGATACTAGCTAGCCCTAACACTCTGACTCTAGATACTAGCTAGCCCTAACACTCTGACTCCAGATACTAGCTAGCCCTAACACTCTGACTCTAGATACTAGCTAGCCCTAACACTCTGACTCCAGATACTAGCTAGCCCTAACACTCTGACTCCAGATACTAGCTAGCCCTAACACTCTGACTCTAGATACTAGCTAGCCCTAACACTTTGACTCTAGATACTAGCTAGCCCTTAGACTCTGGCTCCAGATACTAGCTAGCCCTAACACTCTGACTCCAGATACTAGCTAGCCCTAACACTCTGACTCTAGATACTAGCTAGCCCTAACACTCTGACTCCAGATACTAGCTAGCCCTAACACTCTGACTTTAGATACTAGCTAGCCCTAACACTCTGACTCTAGATACTAGCTAGCCCTAACACTCTGACTCCAGATACTAGCTAGCCCTAACACTCTGACTCCAGATACTAGCTAGCCCTAACACTCTGGCCCCAGATACTAGCTAGCCCTAACACTCTGACTCTAGATACTAGCTAGCCCTAACACTTTGACTCTAGATACTAGCTAGCCCTCAGACTCTGGCTCCAGATGCTAGCTAGCCCTAACACTCTGACTCTAGATACTAGCTAGCCCTAACACTCTGACTCTAGATACTGGCTAGCCCTAACACTTTGACTCTAGATACTAGCTAGCCCTTAGACTCTGGCTCCAGATACTAGCTAGCCCTAACACTCTGACTTTAGATACTAGCTAGCCCTAACACTCTGACTCTAGATACTAGCTAGCCCTAACACTCTGACTCCAGATACTAGCTAGCCCTAACACTCTGACTCCAGATACTAGCTAGCCCTAACACTCTGACCCCAGATACTAGCTAGCCCTAACACTCTGACTCTAGATACTAGCTAGCCCTCAGACTCTGGCTCCAGATGCTAGCTAGCCCTAACACTCTGACTCTAGATACTAGCTAGCCCTAACACTCTGACCAGATACTGGCTAGCCCTAACACTTTGACTCTAGATACTAGCTAGCCCTTAGACTCTGACTCCAGATACTAGCTAGCCCTAACACTCTGACTCTAGATACTAGCTAGCCCTAACACTCTTTACTTTTAGATAATAGCTAGCCCTTAGACTCTGGCTCCAGATACTTTGCTAGCCCTAACACTCTGACTCTAGATACTAGCTAGCCCTAACACTCTGACTCCAGATAATAGCTAGCCCTTAGACTCTGGCCCCAGATACTTTGCTAGCCCTAACACTCTGACTCCAGATACTAGCTAGCCCTAACACTCTTTACCCCAGATACTAGCTAGCCCTCAGACTCTGGCTCCAGATACTAGCTAGCCCTAACACTCTGACTCTAGATACTAGCTAGCCCTAACACTCTTTACTCTAGATACTAGCTAGCCCTCAGACTCTGACTCCAGATACTAGCTAGCCCTCAGACTCTGACTCCAGATACTAGCTAGCCCTAACACTCTGACTCTAGATACTAGCTAGCCCTAACACTCTTTACTCTAGATACTAGCTAGCCCTCAGACTCTGGCTCCAGATACTAGCTAGCCCTAACACTCTGACTCTTTGATACTAGCTAGCCCTAACACTCTTTACTCTAGATTCTAGCTAGCCCTAACACTCTGACTCTAGATACTAGCTAGCCCTAACACTTTGACTCTAGATACTAGCTAGCCCTCAGACTCTGACTCCAGATACTAGCTAGCCCTAACACTCTGACTCTAGATACTAGCTAGCCCTAACACTCTGACTCTAGATACTAGCTAGCCCTAACACTTTGACTCTAGATACTAGCTAGCCCTCAGACTCTGGCTCCAGATACTAGCTAGCCCTAACACTCTGACTTTAGATACTAGCTAGCCCTAACACTCTGACTCCAGATACTAGCTAGGATACTACAGGGGGGCGCTCTGTGACTGTTTGCTCAATGCCCAGTCTCCTTCTGTGTGTGTGTGTGTGTGTGTGTGTGTGTGTGTGTGTGTGTGTGTGTAGATTATCACCGCCTGCGCGTTGGAGGGCTGATCATGGCTGCGGTGTTGTGTCTGATTGGCATTACTATCCTCCTGAGTGAGTTTATTACATTCACACACACACACACACACACACACACACACACACAAACACACAGATTTTTCCCCATAACATCACCTTCTGAAATGTTTCATTTCTTTTATGTTACAACAATTTGCAAATATTTACACAACATCCATAAAAAAGTTGCTTCTGACCAATCAGGATCCATAACTTAGTACATAAACACAAACACATAAACACACAAATAAATGTGGACAATATATAAATATATAATATATTTATAAAAGATAAACAGATAGATTAGTAGAGTGGACAGTGTTTGTGTTGTTGTGAGACTGACCCTGACACTCTCCTCTCACAGGTGGACACTGCAGATGCAAATTTAACCAGGACAAGAGGTAAAAACACACGAGCTGTAGCTCAGAGCTGCTGCTGGAGCTGACATCTCATCTAACCTCTTTATTTCCTCCCGCAGGAGGAGGACAGGAAGTAACGCAGCCACGCAGCAGATGCTCAACGACACAGGTACAAATCTCCGAGCCGAGCAGAAGTGTCCCAATTCTGCACACAAACTCCACGCACTTCATCCAGTCATCTTTTATTCATCTTTTATTCATCTTTTATTCACTGCCTTCTTCTTGTAACTTTTCTGTTTGTGTGTAAATTATTTACTTCTACATTAGATTTCATTTTGAATTTGATGTATGAATCATACACGGTATGACATACTAATGAAACGTCTCTTCTGACTGTCCTCTGATAGAAAATGTAAAACTAAAATATAAAATATAAGAAATAATTCAAATAAAAATGTAAAAAAAAAAAAGAATATAAAATATAAGAAATACAAGTGAAATAAAAATGTAAAACTAGAAAATATAATTTAAATAAAAAGGTAAAAATAAAATATAAAAAATAATTTAAATAAAATATAAGAAATAATTTAAGTAAAAATCTAAAACTAGAATATAAAATATAAGAAATACAATTTTAATAAAAATGTAAAACTAGAATATAAAATATAAGAAATAGCTTAAATACAAATGTAAAAATAAAATATAAAAAATAATTTAAATAAAAATGTAAAGCTAGAATATAAAATATAAGAAATAATTGAAGTAAAAAGAAAACTACAATATAAAATATAAGAAATACAATTTAAATAGAAATGTAAAACTAGAATATAAAATATAAGAAATAATTTGAATTAAAAAAAAATAGAATATAAAATATAATATACTAGAAATACACTACAAGAAAAGCAGAAACTAAAATAATAAGAATATCAAGTATAAAAAGAATATAAGAATATAATACAAAATAGAATATAAAATAGATTGTCATTATGTGATATATAAAAATAAAAATAGAATAAAAATAAACAACAATAGAATAGAATATATTAAATAATTTATAGAATGTAGTCATGTTAAAGGATTTAATTTTCATTTAAAAAAGAAATGTTTTTTTTTTCAGTGTCTAAAAGAAAAAATTAGAACTTTATTATATTTTTTCCTGGTTTTAAAATGCAGCATGTTTTTTGTGACCGTGTTTTCTGAGTTTCTTCCCTGTGTGTAAATTGACACAGCCGTGGGTTGGAGCTGGTTGCTGGTTTCCTTTGTAGGTTGTCGGTGAAGGTCGTGGTGTAGTAGCGAAGTCACCGTGGTGTGTGTAAGTGTGTGTGTGTGTGTGTGTGAGTAACCTGCAGTAACCGGATGTAGTTTGACATGAGCGAGCCGGTCGTAGCGGTCGGAGGTGTCTCCTGTGTACGTGTTCCATCTGCTGAGTGTTGTTTTGCCAGTTGCTCCTGTGATGCGATCGTAAACACAAAGCCGCTCGGCCGTATGCTGCCTCTCTCTACGGAGCCTCACAGTTTCCATGATGACTGGCTTACTCTTTCTCACTCTCTCTCTCTCTCTCTCTCTCTCTCTCTCTCTTTCTCTCTCTCTCTCTCTCACACTGTGTGTACCTGTGTGTAGAGAAGAAAAACAGAAATGTTCTGTGTGTGTGTGTGTGTGTGTGTGTGTGACTGAGGATCGACTTCAAACATAAATATTAACAAATTTTAAACATCACCTCCCCAATCTGGCAACCAGATGTGCGTCAGATTAAAAGCACAGTGATACAGTAAATTTGTCACATCCTTCACGTCCTCCTGTAGCTATGGTCTATAACCCCGCCCTCCGTGTCGTGACTGGCCGAGAGGCTGCTGTAAACCACGCCCTTTACATCCAACACACACCGAGCAGAGCAGGAGCAGAGTTTGAGGTCCATGTGTAAAAACTCTGAAATACAAGAACACACTAGTCAATAAATGAAGGTCACGTGTGTGTGACACGTGAGACCTTTGAAACGTGATATTGTATAGATATACTTACACACTTACACTACATTTCTGTCTCAAGAGCTCCAGCGGCTACAGGAGGAGATATCAGAGCTTGTACATTCATAACAAAGGTGAAAGTTCATCTCAAAGGTTCGCTCATCGTAGCAACGTGGAAATAATACCACCATCATTTCCGTCCTGTTGCCATGGGAACCTTTCATCAAATACAAAAGAATGACATTCTGATGTTGAAGGATGAAACGGACACGATGAACCACGAGCCGCGGTTAGGATTCATGTAGCTACAGGTCAGGAGCTTCAGTTAATGTTCTCACCAAACATCAGAAGGTGGTCACGAGGTCAGTGAAGCTGGACAGCTGAACACGTCCAGTTCTGATCTATCAGTTTGGGTGTCTGATGTAGCCTCAGATTCTTGTTCTTAGCTGAAAGGCATAGAAATGATCCAGGGGTCTTCAGCGGTTGTTGTGTATCCGACTGAAGGTTCGATGTGTTGTGTGTTTGGAGATTCTTTTCTGCTCACCGCGGCTGTAAAGAGTGATTACGAGAAGTTCTGAGGAGTCAGATCGAACCCGAGTGTCTGTTCTCCTCAAAACTCCTTCATCAACAACAGGGTAGAACTGACGCTTAGTGGGTTTAGTGTTTCACACCATCCTACTGTGTGTGTGTGTGTGTGTGTGTGTGTGTGTGCGAGAGAAACCAGTCCAGCACCAACATCCGAGAAATACTTCAAATAATCCGTGTTCCTGTGTAGTTGTTTTAATAAATGCTCAAAAGCTAATAAAGTTTTCTGTTTTTCCGCTTGTTTCCTGTTGCTAGCACGAGCCAGTGAATGTTAAACGCTTCTGCTGGACTACTCGGTGTCCATCTGACTGACGGAGAACATTGAAGATCCTGCAGTACCTATATTCCAGCGCAGACGTGCTGCTTTAATACACAATACACAACAATGGGCCCTTTATTATTATCCTAACATATAAATGCTCTTCTATTATTATTATTATTATTATTATTATTATTATATTCCACCTGTCGGCTGCTTTCGTCTGGAAAACTCTGTTCTTTTGTCAGATGTCGTTTCAACTAACTGAAGCCAATAACCAAAAAACAACTCTGTGTGGAAATCGCGAGGTTTTTGTCTCTCTTTAATGTTGAATGTTTAATAAAATGTCTTTTTTGTTGTTGATCAGATTTAGTCACATGACACTCAGCTTCTAACCAAATAAGTAAAAGCAATGGATCCGCTCGTTCGTTCTGTCTTTCTGTCTTGTCGGTGCTGCTGAGGTGACTGCTGAGGAGTGTTATATGTTTTGTGCTTCGTAGCTGAATGTCTGATAAATGAAAAACATTTAATTCTGATTTAATAAAACCTCTAGTTTTTTTTTTTTTAGAGCATCAGCTTCCAGCAGGTTTGTGGTGTCATTGTCGTGTCGTCGTTTCTTATTTTTTATTAGAACATTGTCCACATTTGCTGACTAAAACACTAAAACAATCCCAGTGTCGAGTGTGTTTTATTTCCAGTTGAAAAAACAAAAGATTTTTATATTTTTAATTCTTCTATGCTAACATCACTCTACGTTACACAACTATAATAAATAAATAAATAAATACATGATTAATTTAAGGAAAGTCAAAGTGTGTTGTTTCTCTATTGAAATATTGTTTTAGAACATTTATACTAAAAAGAAAAACCCTTCATCTTCATCTTCCTGACGTTTTCACGATGATGGTCTGTTTGAGTCATAAAAATCTCTCACAATTTTTTATTTCATTCTTTTAACTCAGGTCTCTTTGCAGTTTTTTTTTTTATTTTAAAATTTGATTTATTAACTTTATCTCCAGCTACACACTCAGTCCATTTATAAATATTATCTTATTATTTAAATATTTATATTGTTTAATTAACGTAATTATATGGACAATTGTTGTTGAGAAAAAAAATTTAAATAAATAAATACCTGTGAAGTAAATAAAAAAATATAATTCAATATATTTTTTAAAAAACAATTAATATAATTATGTGAACAAAAACAGTTGAGAATGAATAAAGAATAAATAAATAAATAAATGCAAGGGAAATAAGAAATATAATTTCTTTATATATAATAATTATAAAATAATAAGTTTTTACTTTAAAAGAAAAAATAATTAATAATAAGATTTTGAGGGAACACGGTGAACGTTTTCTTTAATATCACTTTCCTGCACTTTTCCTGCTTGTATTCTTATAATTTATCTCTGTTCTTCATCATCATCATCATCATTTTAATAAAAGTCCAGTAAAAGTGTGTCTGCAGCGCCGCCTGCTGCTCTGATTAAGCATTACAAGTATTCCTTTTATTTTCAGGTTTCCTTAATCACTTTATTTTATTCTTTTTTTAAATCAATTTATTAATAATCAATTTCATTTATGAATTTAACTGAAATCTGTGATTCCTATGAATTCTCCTAGACATTTTCATGTGTTTGTTTCCTCTGTAGCTTCTCTCTCTTTCTTTACATGGCCGTGAGATTATACATTATTATTATTATTATTATTATTATTATTATTATTATTATTATTGTTGTTGTTGTTGTTGTTATTATTATTATTGTTATTATTATTATTATTTTAAATGTATACATATTTTCGATCAATTTTATTTCGCTAAATTAAATTCTGTCATGTGATTGGTCAGAAGTTTTTTTTTTAGAACAGCAGCTCTGACAAATATTTTTTTTAATTATCTACAAGAGAAAGCCATAACCGGAAGTTCACTTACACCATCACACCAAGCTGCTGTGGATTATTTTCGTAGTGTGTTTTTATTCCTCACATCATTTAGCATTTATTTATTAAAAGTCTCCACATTTTTGTCTCCAAAAAAAAGTTGATCTCGGCTGCAGGGGCAGATTCCGAGCAGTAGGTGGCGTTATGGTCAATCATTTCACTCACACGGAGTTTCAGTCCACTTTCCTTTTCAGATGTAGAGATTTTTTGGTGATTTATTCAACTACAGTTCCATCCTTTTATACTTCCTTTATTAACCATTTATTTATCATTTATAACCTCGCTTTATTAACCATACTTCCTTTACTAACCTTTATTACTGTATTAATAACACATGGACATTTTCAATTTTATATATACAAAATATGTATGATTTTACAAGTTATCATCTCCCTTTCTGAATGTGAGATACACCGATCATAACACTCTGAAACTTGTGAGTGACCGATGTCTCGTCCAGTCAGAGGGAAGAATTCCATTCACACACTATACCTAGCTTTTCCACTTTCAGCGGAATCACATCATGTCTTCGTCAACCTCCTAAATTAGTCACTATCAGAAGTCACAGGGTGTGGTGGTGTGTCATGTGATCTGATTTCCTGGAAGAACTCAGAGTTTGTTAGCTGGAGAATCATAAAGAGCATCATGAACAAGCAGGGAACAAACCCTGGATAAAGTTTTTGAAAAATATTAATCAGGAATTTGATGTGTATATACACCGATCAGGTATAACACTGTGAGCAGTGAGAGGTGAAGTGAATAACACTGATGATCTCCTCATCATGGCACCTGTTAGTGGGTGGGATATATTAGGCAGCAAGTGAACATTTTGTCCTCAAAGTTGATGTGTTAGAAGCAGGAAAAATATGTAAGGATTTGAGCGAATTTGATGAAGGACCAAATTGTGATGGCTAGACCACTGGATCAGAACATCTCCAAAACTGCAGCTCTTGTGGGGTGTTCCCGGTCTGCAGTGGTCAGTATATATCAAAAGTGGTCCAAGGACGTGGTCATGTATGGCCAAGGCTCCCTGATGCACGTGCGGAGCGAAGGCTGGCCCGTGTGATCCGATCCAACAGTCGAGCTACTGTTACTCAAATTGCTGTTAATGCTGGTTCTGATAGAAAGGGGTCAGGGGCCGCATAGCTGCAGACTGGTCAGGGTGCCTGTGATTATGATTGATGATTAGAGCAGCACAATCATACAAAGCCTTTGTAAAACAGATCACTTTTTTATACATTGCATCTTGTTCTCTGTGCTTGCGGTCGTTGTTGACTAAAACACTAAAAGTTGAATACACGACCTAAAGCCTCAGCACAAGATGTCTGATTTATTCTGTTCAAGATTAAATTACGTTCTTCTTCTGATATAATCAGATAATGCTGCCTCTCTCTCTCTCTCTCTCTCTCTCTCTCTCTCTCTCTCTCTTTTTTTCCCCCTGCCTCACTCTCTCCATTTCCCTCATAATCTAATGAAGGGTAATGGAGGAGCAGAGAGCTCAGTGTTTTCTTCTTCTTCTCCTTCTTTCGGCTTTTCCCTTCAGGGGTGGCCACAGCGAATCATCTCTCTCCACCTATCCCTATCTTCTGCATCCTCAACCCTTGCACCCACTAGCTTCATATCCTCATTAATTCCATCCATATACCTCCTCTTTGGCCTTCCTCTTTGCCTCCTGCCTGGCAGCTCCATGTCCAACATTCTCCTACCAATATACTCACTGTCCCTCCTCTGAACATGTCCAAACCATCTTAATCTGGCCTCCCTAACTTTGTCCCCCAAACGTCCAACATGAGCTGTCCCTCTGATGTACTCGTTCCTAATCCTGTCCAATCTTGTCACTCCCAAAGAGAACCTCAACATCTTCAGCTCTGCTACCTCTAGCTCTGACTCCTGTCTCTTCCTCAGTGACACTGTCTCTAAACCATACAGCATGGCCGCTCTCACCACTGTCCTGTACACCTTCCCCTTGATTCTCGCTGATATTTTCCTATCACACAGAACTCCCGACACCTTTCTCCACCCATTCCAACCTGCCTGCACTCGCTTCTTTACCTCTTTCCCACACTCTCCATTACTCTGGACTGTTGACCCCAAGTACTTAAACTCCTGTACCTTCTTCACCTCTTCACCCTGTAACCTTACTGTTCCACTTCCCTCCCTTTCATTCACACACATGTACTCAGTCTTACTACCGACTGACTTTCATTCCTCTTCTCTCCAGTGCAAACCTCCACCTCTCCAGGTTTTCCTCCACCTGCTCCCTGCTCTCACTACAGATCACAATGTCATCTGCAAACATCATTGTCCAAGGAGACTCCTGTCTGACCTCCTCTGACAACTGGTCCATCACTATAGCAAACAGGAAGGGGCTCAGAGCCGATCCCTGATGCAGTCCCACCTCCACTTTGAACTCCTCTGTCTGACCTACAGCACACCTCACCACTGTCCTGCTCCTCTCTTACATGTCCTGCACCACTCTGACATACTTCTCTGCTACTCCTGACTTCCTCATACAGTACCACAGCTCTTCTCTTGGCACCCTGTCATACGCTTTCTCCAAGTCTACAAACACACAGTGCAACTCCCTCTGCCCTATCCCTATACTTCTCCATCAAAATTCTCAGAGCAAAAATTGCATGTGTTGTGCTCTTTCTGGGCATGAAGCCATACTGCTGCTCACAAATTTCCACTACCTTCCTTAACCTAGCTTCCACTACTCTTTCCCATACCTTCATTGTATGGCTCATCAACTTTATCCCCTTATAGTTGCTGCAACTCTGCACGTCACCCTTATTCTTAAAGATCGGCACTAACACACTTCTTCTCCATTCCTCAGGCATCCTCTCACTCTCTAAAACCCTGTTGAACAAATTAGCTAAAAATTCCACTGCTGCCTCTCCCAGACACTTCCAGACCTCCACCGGGATGTCATCAGGACCAACTGCCTTTCCACTTTTCATCCTCTTCAAAGCCTTCCTGACTTCACCCTTTTCTAACCCTTATCTACTTTCTGTTCCACAGAGTTCACCCCTTCTACTCTTTTTTCCCTCTCATTTTCCTCATTCATCAGCTCCTCAAAGTACTCCTTCCATCTCCTCTGTACACTCTCCTCACTTGTGAGCACCCTTCCATCTCTATCCTTAATAACTCTAACTTGCTGCACATCCTTCCCATCTCGATCCCTCTGCCTAGCTAACCTGTACAAGTCCTTCTCTCCTTCTCTAGTGTCTAACCTAGTGTACAACTCGTCATATGCCTTCTGCTTGGCCTTAGACACCTCCCTCTTCACTCTGCGCTGTAACTCCTTGTATTCCTGTCTATTCTCTTCAGTCCTGTCCATGTCCCACTTCTTCTTGGCTAACCTCTTCCTCTGGATACTATCCTGAACTTCCTCATTCCACCACCAAGTCTCCTTATCTTCTTTCCTCCTTCCAGATGACACACCCAGCACCTTTCTCCCTGTCTCCCTGATCACTTCTGCTGTAGTTTCCCAGTCATCTGGCAGCACTACCTGACCACCCAGAGCCTGCCTCAACTTCTGTCTAAATTCCTCACAACATTCCTCCTTTTTCAGCTTCCACCACTTGGTTTTCTTCTCTATCTTTGACCTCTTCTTCTTACAGACCATCAAAGTCATCCTACACACCACCATCCTATGCTGTCTAGGGTACACTCTCTCCCACTACCACTTTACAGTCACTAATCTCTTTCAGATTGCCTCTTCTACATAGGATGTAGTCTACCTGTGTTCTCCTACCTCCACTCTTGTAAGTCACTCTATGCTCCTCCCTCTTCTTTAAAATAAGTGTTAACCACAGCCATGTCCATCCTCTTAGCAAAGTCCACTACCATCTGTCCTTCTAGGTTCCTTTCCTTAACTCCAAAGAGCTCAGTGTTTTCTGCTCTCAGATATTGATTCCCATCTCTTCAGACATGCAGCAGGATGGTGAAGTCTCTCCTAATTTCTTCCTTTTAGAGCTTTGTTTTTCACATACTGTACACACACGTCATTTAAATCCTTTTCATTTTTATTTAGATTTTTCATTTTGTTCAACAGAGAATGTGTTTGTTAATGTTTGTTATCAGGCATAAGCTTATGTCCTCACCCACGGGTCAGGGAAGGGGGATCAACACAATATTAGGCAGGTGGTCATATACACTTTGCCCATGTACTTTGCTCGATTACAATAAAGCTGAATCTAATCTAATCTATTTTATCATGCATTTTGTGTCAATGCACTGAACTCCTCTGCGGCTTTCCAAATGTACAAATTAGCCCCGCCCCCTTTCCCTCCCCCAGGGCGCGTGTGCCGTGCTGTTGTTGTGCAATGTCACCTTGTTGTGTTTAATTGCATCAGATTAGACTTTTTATTCTTTGTAACTGTCAGTTTGTAAACCTTTACACATTTCCTTTAACTGCAACCCGAGCACGGTTGTGGAAATTACGTCAGGAGCTGATATTATTCCTGTAAGGTGAAACTCCCTCTTGCACGTGAGCGAGTGAGGAGGAAAAAAACACAATTGGAAAAGTTTGAAATATTTAATAGTCAGGATCATGTTACTGTGTAAACACACCGTGTAAACTGCTCGGGTGTTCACATGCATGCATTTTACAAACAGACAAACAAACAGAACTCTTTAGTGTCTTTTGCATGGCAGTAGAAGTGTTGCATAGCTTTAAAAGAGATTTAATGCTACATACCTGACCCACCATTGTACTTTTATTTATTTTATACTTATTTAAAAGCACACTTCATGTACAGAATACACACTGCCATGTCAGTAACAAGGAAAAGTCGAGTTTAATACATTTTCTCTGCGAGAACATGATCTCTACAGTCTTACACACCATCACTCAATTGAGTCTCTAACAGCCATGAAAGCAGATCGATATATTTTCACGCCCTAGTAATGCTTTCCCTTCATATCCTCATTGCTTTCCTCATTACCTCGCTCAGCCTTGCCTCAGAAGCCTGACACAGTGTTGTGTGAATCCCATGGATGGGTGTGGTCAGATGATGACTAGCAGAACTAGAAAGGAGTGACAGTAGAGAGGCGAGAGCACAGTACAGTCAGCCAACAGACCACGAGCAGGAGAATCATCAGAGCTCGCAGAAACCCAGCACAATGAGCGAAAAGGCAGATCATCCTCCAGCATACCAGGCTGATATGGGGTATCCTTCAGCACCAGGGGGTATACCTGCTCATGGTGTTTACCCTCCAGCTCAGGCGTACGGCTCTGCACCGTACGGAGCTCAGCAGTACCCCGGCCAGGCCACCGTCACCGTCCAGCCCACCGTCTTCATGACCCCTGCGACTCAGGTTAACCCCGTCCCTGATTACCTGGGTTACTCCATCTTCACCATGCTGTGCTGCTGCTTACCCCTGGGCATCGCCGCTCTCATCTACTCCATCAACGTAAGTACAGACCACACACACACACACACACTTCCTCTAAACCTCGACACACAGTCATCTATTATCCCTCCATTAGCAGCATCTCAAAAAAAATAAAATCCTGACATGAACACTTTTATAATATTGTTCTGTATTAATATTGTGAACTCTTTCTGTTTCGGGACATTTAATAAATTGTATGCTATTTAAAAAAAAAATTGTATTTGACTGACTGTAATTGTGATCATTAATATATTCATTTTAAAAACTACATCAGAATTAATTCAATTTAAAAAAGAATAATAAATGAAACCTCATTCATGGATGTAACCGTGTTGGTGTCATACAGCCAGCTCACGTCTCACTGCGAGCTTCACTCACACGAGTGAAAACGTGACGTAATTCTTTAAAGTAAACAGAAGGCTCTTGTCCGTAGCTCTGCATCGCTTGAAAAAAAAAAAACACTGAATGTGTTGAATGAAAAAAAAGCGATGGTGATGTAATTCTTGTTCAGACAAACTGACGAGGTTGTGCTTTAATAATTCTTATTAATTCACGCACTACTTGTCGATGAGACAACGTCTCTGAAACTAATCACACTAAACATCTTATGTTATAATTATTAATGAATTAAATGACTTCCTTTTCCTTCTCTCGTTATTATTATTTAATCCTAAGGGGGCACAAACCTTTGCACTCAATAAGCGTAGTGTTGATGTGATCGTGTGAAATCAAACGACTGGAATGATGTCCTTCATGAAGCGTAACTCCACTCCTCACACCGTGATGTTAAGGGTTCCTGCGGGTTCTAGGGCGAGAGGTTCTAGTGACTGCTTCACGGTCCATTGGAACTCCACAGAGAACGTTTTCATTCATTTCCTGTCTTTTGACCAGATTCATTGTTTTCATTCATGAGACTGGAAACTGAGCTACAGGTGATAAGTTCCTCAAATAAAACAACTCCAAACTTGTGGGGTTTACTCTGTGTGTGTGTGTGTGTGTGTGTGTGTGTGTGTGTGTGTGTGTGTTTATAGATGTTAGCTAAGATATAAATCATGCAGCTACAGTACAGGTGAAGAGCTAACGTAGCTAACGTTAATAAGGAAGACGGATCTCTGCAGCATCGCTCTGACCATCAAGCGCTCGCCTTCGTCTGTGTTTTCTTGTTTTTTGTTTTTCTTCATCCATCCTCCGTCCCTGTTAAGGAGCCGTTGCCATGGAAACGGTACTTAGACAAAATCACATGAATATTAATAAAGCCGTGATCTGCTGTTCTAGAAAACTAATGAAAACTTTCTGACCAATCAGAATGCGGGATACATGAGGGCTGCGTTATCTGTGTAATAATTTCTTTATTTCATATCATGGAGGATATAAAGGTTTTCAGGACAGAGGTCACGTTATCAGCCTCATCTTCCGCGTCTTCCACGTCAGCAGCCTGCCGGGAAATCTTTTTTTTTTTTCTCGGTTGCCCGCCTCGGCTTTGCTGCTTTGTAAAGTAGTGACGCTGTGTTATCAGTGTAATTCATTTTTAATTCTTTTATATCATGGAGGATATAAAGGTTTGAGGACAAAGGTCACGTGACGATTCACGCTCCCTGTCGTGATTATTCTGCTGTTCTTCATGGTGTTTTACCCTGAAGCGAGATCCCTGACTGTAGGAAAAACACCACACCTCATTCATCAGCGTTTTCCAACAAACTCGCATCATTAAAGTGCACAGTGTGTTCCTGACACGGCTCATTTGCATTAGGTCACGCCCACAAAACTCCATAAAAGGTCATGAGCACGGAGCACGAAACGATCGCTCGGCGTAAAGGCTGGAAAACCGACGGGGAAGTCGTTCTGACTCACTGCTACGCCAATAAAATAAAGTGCGTAAAACACACGACGTTTGACAAATATCGTTGGAAAAAAATAACATTTGTAAATAAATCATTTTTAAAATTTGAGTTGGAATTTTTTATGTGAAAAGCCAAGAACATGTTAAAAAGAATGATTTAAAACACAGAGGTTAGTGTTGAAACCACTTAAACGTCACGCCCGTCGATGTGAATAACACGTTACTGGTTCCTCAGGACGGTTAAAGATCGACACGACAGATTTCATGATTCATTTTAGATTAATTTAAGTTCCTGGAGTTTTGCTCAGAGGGTTGAATATACTGTAGGTCTTAACGATAAACGTTGAGTCACATCCTCTTCGTGTTTGTTGTATTGTTGAACTGAACGCTGCTTGTTTAGGACTGTGGTTTCCATCATCTCACGACTTTAAACTATTAGCGAAGTCAGAGTCGCAGGTCTGAAAGGACGGCCGTTGTTTCACGCTGTGTTTCAGAGTAACAGCTAAATATGTATATATCTCTAATATATATCTCTACATGAGACCCACATGATGATCTGTTCTACATGATGAATAGCAGATGATGCCTTTAACACAGTAGTCTATTCACAATCTATTCCTCTCTCTTTTGTCAAAAGAAAGAAAGGGAAGTTGGCTGGTGTTTAAGCAGGACTTATCCCTGACCACGTCAGCGTCGGATGAATGCATGAGTGACTGCTGTAAACGTTGCTCTGTTTGTTCATGGCTTAGTGCTGGAGTAACAAAACCGCCATCGGCAGAGTGCTCCATAAAAGCATCTCTGCAGAGTCCTGTGTGGCGCAGAGCCTCTGACTTAACACCATTTATCACCATTACAAGATCGAAGCCTGATACATGTGGTCAGAGAGAGAGAGAGAGAGAGAGAGAGAGACAGAGAGAGAGAGAGAGAGAGAGAGAGAGAGAGAGAGCGAGAGAGAGAGAGAGACAGAGAGAGAGAGAGAGAGAGAGAGAGAGAGACATATATAGAGAGAGAGACTGTGAGACAGAAAGAGAGAGGGAAAGACAGAGAGAGAAGGACAGAGGGACAAAGAGACAAACAGAGAGAGAGAGGGACAGAGATAGACAAAGAGACAGGCAGAGAGAAAGGGAGAGTAAGAGAGCGCGAGATGGAGAGAGACTGAATTATCTATCATTATCTCTCATGAGCACATGTCTGTGTATCTGCTCTAAACATTATGGAAAGGTTTACTGGAACATTTAATTGTGTTAACTCTATAAGTAATGCTAATTTTAGCAGATGTTCATTACACTGAAACAGTTACTGCGCTTTCCATCAGGCTGTGCGTTGCCATGGCAACAGGCAACGCCCCGTACGGCCTCGGCAACCGAGCAACCGATATCGTGTCTGAATTATTAATCCATCTTAGAGTTTCACTCTGGCAGTCCTCTCGCTCTGATATCACCACGCCCACCGCAGACAGTCACCACTCCCACCCCCGGGGCCAAGCTCCAAGCTGATTGGCTTAAATAGATTGGCTTTTTGTGAATGGTATTTTCAGGACTTCTTGTTCCAGCACTGTTTGAACTTGGTGTGTGTTCACATTCACTTGGTTTGTGGGAAGTAATTCCTGCGTTTGAGGAAACTAAGAGTCACTATTCATCAATTAGGAAGCAACTTGACCACAGCTCTGCAGAGTGAATATAGAAATGTTCAGTTTTTTGTGACCACAGCTTCTGTTTTTATTATAAATAATCAAGCTATAGATTAATCGCCACACACACACACACACACACACACACACACACACACACACCTCTTGAAATCTCATCAAATCTCTAGAATGTATATTAGATTAAAAATAAAAACATCTATTGATAAATTTTTCATTGTTGCTTCTTTCACACTTTTATTTTTTTAAAAGAATAAAGATGATCTGTAGGACATTCATGAGTCCCGTAAGTCACC
Source organism: Hemibagrus guttatus (assembly GCA_033459395.1). NCBI lineage: Eukaryota > Metazoa > Chordata > Actinopteri > Siluriformes > Bagridae > Hemibagrus > Hemibagrus guttatus. The sequence goes on from JAUCMX010000020.1 coordinate 19,414,374, forward strand.
GGACGCCTCTCTCTTCTCTCTTACAGACTCGAGATGCCAACATGACCGGAAACAGAGATCTGGCCTTGAGAAACTCTCACACGTCCAAACTCCTGAACAACATCGCTCTGGGGCTCGGCATCGTCGCGTACGTCATCAGCATCATCCTCATCATCGTCTCGGCTACGACCGTGTGGAAAATGTCCAATTATAACTGAAACGTTTAACGGCACCCCTCTATACGTTTCGAGATTACGTTATTATTTTGATCACGTATCGATTAAGTTTGCATGTGAAGCATCAGCACATGTTTGTGAGCAACTGCAGAAATGTATGTATAGATAGTTCACGTGTATGATTTATGCTTTTCTACCATATACAGGCTAGAAGTCGTGTCCTGTTCATGTATCTGAATGTATAATGATGCCATGATGTTTTATAATAATTATATAACCAATAGTTATACAGAACCACATGTTTTGTTATATGTTTCTCAGTTATTTTTGCATCACTGTTCCTAATAAACTGGCAATTTGGTGTGTATTCTTTGTTGGTCTTTATTTAAGTCCATATTTTACATTCATGTTTGTTGAAAGATGTAAATGGAAGGACATTTAAATAAATAAATAAATAAACACCCACAGCTACAACCTGCAAGTGGCGATACTTGCAGATAACGGTCTGTAGCTCCGCCCCCAACGCTCTATTCATTTTGAAGTGATCGAATCTTTTCGGTATTTTTAAATAGTTGAATGATGTTCATGAAGTAAAGCAATACTCCCAGAGTTGTGAAGTTTTATTTTAAACCCTTTTTAATTCAAATTTTGCAGCTGGAATCATCATTCAGTCGGATTTAGCCTCATAGCGAGTGTTAACGTTAGCATCACAGATTCTAAAGGTATTTACAGCAAAACACTCGCTTCGGCTAACTGAAGCTTAAAGCTAGCATCGGATATTAGTCTGAAACAGTGAGTCTGCTCCGATTCTGTTAGATTTGATTTAATATCGTCATGTGACCTGCTTCAGGAATGATGATTATTAAGAGCTAGCCTGCTAAATTATTTACGCCTCACTTTAAAAATATCGCCCGTATTTACACGGCCGTTGTCTTTTATAACTGATTTCTGATTGTTGCCTCCGTTCATTTCGGTCGCTGTTTTTTTTTTTTTTTTTTTTAAATTAGCAACTGAACTAGCAAAAGCTTACGGCTTCACTGTGAGGAATAAACACAAAAGAATCTACACAACACAATGGTACACTAACACAACTGACACATTAACGTCACGAGGATGATGACGGCGGAGGTTCACGCTTTATAAGATGTTCTCGCTCCCGAAATACGGCGACGCTACGATATAAACGAGAGAAAAATCTCAGCACTTCATCTACACCAGAGTTCTGATTACAGTCTGCAAAATCATACACATACATAGTTAGCTAGCTAACATAGTCTTGTTTTTTTTTAATACATAACAATGAAGCTAGCGTCCTTTAAACTTTAAACTGACACTTAATCCTGTCTGAAAGCTAATCAGGTAACAAGAGGTAGTCACTATCCCGCTAGCTGTGACTTTCTACACAAATTGTTTGTTAGAAGGATCTTCTAGGGAAGAAAATGTTACGAGATAATTAGTCATGCGTGTGTCATGTTTGTCTGCTGTTGCTTTTAGCGCTAAATTCTCTTAGATTATACTTTTTTTTTTTTACTAGGAGCAAAGTAGATGTGGGTGGAGCAGCACGATGATAATTAAACACTCCTTGGACGACTTCCTCATCATTAATGAGAGGCGGAGCACGGTTACAGACAGAGAGGTGCTGAGGTTCTGGCTTTACTGCAAACGGCAGACTGAGGATGAGGAAGTTACCAGAAATAATTGACTTGTCGTATATGTAACACACACGCACACACACACACACACACACACACACACACACACTGAGCTCATATACATTAGTATAATGGATTTTATTTCATGCAGCTACACAAAATGGCCCATTATTTCAAACCGAGGGGAAAATCAATACAAATTACAAATAAACCTCAGACTCATCGCCTCGTCTCTGACTTCGGGATGATGTTGTTCCAAATTCCTGCCATTTTGTAATAACAGATTTAAAGATGTGTGTGTGTGTGTGTGTGTGTGTGTGTGTGTGTGTGTGTGTGTACTGACCAGGCATTTCATTATGACCACCTGCCTAATATTGTGTTGGTCCCCTTTTGCTGACAAAACAGCCCTGACCCATCATGCACTGTGTATTCTGACCCCTTTCTATCAGAACCAGCATTAACTTATTCAGCAATGAGTAACAGTAGCTCGTCTGTTGGATCAGATTACACGGGCCAGCCTTCACTCCCCACGTGCGTCAATTAGCCTTGGCTGCCCATGACCCTGTCTCCGGGTCACCACTGTTCCTTCCTTGGACCACTTTTGATAGATACTGACCACTGCAGACCGGGAACACCCCACAAGAGCTGCAGTTTTGGAGACACACCACAACTGCTTTATGATTACAACACTGTAAATAGATGACTCACAGCATGTGAGTGAAAAAAATGCGATGGACATAAAAAGTTTACACACCCCTGCTGTTAACAGAGCGGGTGA
>JAUCMX010000020.1:19421958-19524458 GCA_033459395.1 Hemibagrus guttatus
GCAAAAATCCCAGAACCACACGGGGGGACCTAGTGAATGACCTGCAGAGAGCTGGGACCAAAGTAACAAAGGCTACCATCAGTAACACACTACGCCGCCAGGGACTCAAATCCTGCAGTGCCAGACGTGTCCCCCTGCTTAACCCAGTACATGTCCTAGTCTGCTAGAGAGCATTTGGATGATCCAGAAGAGGACTGGGAGAATGTCATATGGTCAGATGAAACCAAAATAGAACTTTTTGGTAAAAACTCAACTTGTCGTGTTTGGAGGAGAAAGAATGCTGAGTTGCATCCAAAGAACACCATACCTACTGTGAAGCATGGGGGTGGAAACATCATGCTTTGGGGCTGTTTTTCTGCAAAGGGACCAGGACGACTGATCCGTGTAAAGGAAAGAATGAATGGGGCCATGTATCGTGAGATTTTGAGTAAAAACCTCCTTCCATCAGCAAGGGCATTGAAGATGAAACATGGCTGGGTCTTTCAGCATGACAATGATCCCAAACACACCGCCCGGGCAACGAAGGAGTGGCTTCGTAAGAAGTATTTCAAGGTCCTGGAGTGGCCTAGCCAGTCTCCAGAACTCAACCCCATAGAAAATCTTTGGAGGGAGTTGAAAATCCGTGTTGCCCAGCGACAGCCCCAAAACATCACTGCTCTAGAGGAGATCTGCATGGAGGAATGGGCCAAACTACCAGCAACAGTGTGTAAAAACCTTGTGGCGACTTACAGAAAACGTTTGACCTCTGTCATTGCCAACAAAGGGTATATAACAAAGTATTGAGATGAACTTTTGTAGGTGACCAAATACTTATTTTCCACCATAACTAAAGAATAAATTCTTTAAAAATCAGACAATGTGATTTTCTGGATTTTTTTTCCCATTCTGTCTCTCATAGTTGAAGTGTACCTATGATGAAAATTACAGGCCTCTCTCATCTTTTTAACTGGGAGAACTTGCACAATTGGTGGCTGACTAAATACTTTTTTGCCCCACTGTACATATACACACACATACTCACACACAAATACACACACACACACGTACACACATGCACGTACACACACTCATACAGACACACACACACATACATAATTACACAAAATTGATGAGTAATAAAAGGCTGGATTCTGTGTGTTATAATTTTTTGTTTGTTTATTTGTTTGACACTTTTGTTGTTTGAAATGTTTTTGTTTGTTCCTTTTTTGTCTGTTAAATTTTTTGTTTGTAACTTTTTTGTTACAACACACATACATATACACACGCATATATACACACACACACGCATACACACACACACACACACACACACACACACACACACATATATATACCCATACTCACACACACACACACATACACATACTCACACACACACACACACACATATACACACGCATATACACACGCATATACACACACACACACATACACATACACAGCACACATATACACATACACATGCATATATATATATACACACACACACACACACACACACACACAAATATACCCATACTCACAAACACACAATACACATACTACACACACACACACACACACATATTTCACACACATAACACACATATACACAACCACACAACACAACACACACACAACACAACACACAAAAACACACACACACACACACACATGTACAGACACACACACATACACACACACACCCACACACACACAAACACACACACATATATGCACATACACACACACACATATACACACATATACAAACTACACACATACACAACACACCCACACACACACAACACACACACATTTACACATACACACACACACATATACACACAACAATACTCACAACATTTACACACCATACACACACACACACACACACACGCACATTTACACATACTCACACACACACATACATGTACACACACACATATACACATACATATACACACGCATATACACACACACACACATACACATACACACACACACATACACATAGTCACACACATATACACATACTCACACACACACACACACATACCCATATACACACACACACACACACACACACACACAGTGGTGTGAAAAAGTGTTCCTGATTTCTTATTTTTTTTGCATGTTTGTCACACTTTAATGTTTCAGATAATCAAACACATTTAAATATTAGTCAAAGATAACACAAGTAAACACATCATGCAGTTTTTAAATGAAGGTTTTTATTATTAAGGGAAAACAAAATCCAAAACTACATGGCCCTGTGTGAAAGTGTTTGCAGGCCTCACTTGCCTCAGTTAAGGTGAGTGTTCATGACTCCACCATAAGAGAGAGACTGGGCAAAAATGGTTTGCATGGCAGAGTTCCAAGACGAAAACCACTGCTGAGCAAAAAGAACATAAAGGCTCATCTCAGTTTTGCCAGAAAACATCTTGATGATCCCCAAGACTTTTGGGAAAATACTCTGTGGACTGACGAGACAAAAACTGAACTTTTTGGAAGGTCTGTGTCCCATTACGTCTGGCGTAAAAGTAACACCGCATTTCAGAAAAATAACATCACACCAACAGTAAAATATGGTGGTGGTAGTGTGATGGTCTGGGGCTGTTCTGCTGCTTCAGGACCTGGAAGACTTGCTGTGATAAATGGAACCATGAATTCTGCTGTCTACCAAAAAATCCTGAAGGAGAATGTCTGGCCATCTGTTTGTGACCTCAAGCTGAAGCGAACTTGGGTTCTGCAGCAGGACAATGATCCAAAACACACCAGCAAGTCCACCTCTGAATGGCTGAAGGAAAACAAAATGAAGACTTTGGAGTGGTCTAGTCAAAGTCCTGACCTCAATCCCATTGAGATGCTGTGGCATGACCTTAAAAAGGTGGTTCATGCTCGAAAACCCTCCAATGTGGCTGAATTACAACAATTCTGCAAAGATGAGTGGGCCAAAATTCCTCCACAGCGCTGTAACAGACTCATTGCAAGTTATGGAAAACGCTTGATTGCAGTTGTTGCTGCTAAGGGTGGACCAACCAGTTATTAGGCTTAGGGGGCAAACACTTTTTCACACAGGGCACATACACACACATACACACACATACACATACATACACACACAGACACGCACACATATACACATAGACACACACATACACATACACACAGACACACACACGCACACACACACACACACACACACATGTACACACATGCACATACACACACTCATACAGACACACACACACACACATACATAATTACACAAAATTGATGAGTAATAAAAGGCTGGATTCTGTGTGTTATAATTTTTTGTTTGTTTATTTGTTTGTCACTTTTTTTTGTTAAATTTTTTGTTTGTTACTTTTTTGTTTTACTTTTTTGTTTGTTACATTCTTGTTTGTTCAACTTTTTGTTTGTTTATTGGTTTCTTCCTTTTTTTGTTTGTTCATTTGTTTGTTTATACTTTTTCAGCTCCTCCAGGTCTTTGCGATTTTGCGAATTGACACAAAAATCAAGCACACCGAGAGATATTTTGAAGACCTTGCGTTTTTTCGCGTATTGAACGTGACGCATTGTGACGCAGCGACGTCAATCTCTCTTCCATTCACGTGTGTGGAAGATGAACACAGCTCTCAGAGGAAGTCTTTACACACGGGTCTCACTGGGACGAGACTAAAAGAAGAATCCCGAGCTTCTGATTTCAACAAGTCATGTTTTCTGGGGAAAAAAAAAAACAGAGCTGCAAAATCTATTATTTCTGGCTGCAACAATCACAAAAAAACTCCTGGAGGAAGTGATAAATGTAGCCAAAAATGGATAAAAAAAAATTCTGATGTGTCTTCAGTTAATAGATAAAGTTTTAATATAGTTTTTGGTGATATGAAAATCTGATTTTATAGAAAAAAAAATGAACGTGAGTGTGTTACAGGTGCACCTTTTCATCACTTCACACCATCACTGATTGTTTTACTACAACAGCACAGCACACGCTGGTTTGTTCCTTATATTAGAAAGAAAAAGAGGATTTTATTCTCCTCCATAAAGACTGCAATAAATAGAAGAAATAAAAAAGATTGTGTTGAAGTTATTAGGTTTGTGTTCATGTGGTGTGCAGTGACCTTCTACCGACTTGCGCATGTGTTGAAAGTTAAAAACGAACACAAACAAAAGGGAATTTATTCGATATCAGAGCTGCTGATAGTGAGAAAGACAAGCAGCAGCACTAATGTGTGGAGGGTGACATTGGAAAGCAGCGTGTTCCTGCTGGAGACCTGCTGAAGGACACGGGGCAGCGCTATTTAAACCTGCCTCCGCTGATAACACACTCCTGTGCAGAATCCTTGTGCTGTCCAGAGACACGGTGTCTGTGGGATACCGGGACGTTTTCACCATTTCGGGCGAGAAGAGCTCTGAGGTTTGGACTTCGATCGAGTTGGACAGCGAGTTGAGCATCATGAATAAAACGGTGAGCGAAATAAAGAGTCAAGAAATGAAAAATAAAGAAATAAAAGTGAGATGTTCTTGAGCCGCGAGCATTTCTTCTGTTCTTCGGCACAGGATTCCTATGAGATGTTCGTGGAGATGGATAAAACGGACGGCGAGGTCGACGTGAAGATCAAGAAAAACAAAAAAATGAAGAAAAAGGAGAGATTAGAGAACATGAAGAAGGAGATGGATATTGTGAGTGGCAGGAAGCTTTCACGCCTGTGCGGCTCTCTACAGCCAGAGATCCGAATGTATTTAATTCAATTTATTTATTTATTTGTGTACAGGATGACCACGAGATCACGCTCGAGGAATTAGAGGCCAGATACTCCACAAGCTCGAGCAAGGTGAGATTCACTTCACTGCAACGTGATACAGAGACAAGAAATATTGCAAATAAACTAAGAGTTAAATATTTAAACCTATTTTTGAAGCATATTTTTGTCCATTTTTTTAATACCTAAGGCATTAAAATGTCCTAAACAGATATGTGGTGTTTTAACAAGTAATTAACTTTTTTTGTTGTTGTTTTTGTTTTTAAAAATTATTATTATTTATTTATTTGTTAAATAAATAAATGTATTTGTTTTTTGTGTTTATATATAATTTACATAGCACCTTTCTGTCCGCCAAGTTCACTTGTATGCAAAAAGCATTTTTTTAAAATATAATAATTGTCTGTTTTGGGGAAAATCCAACAGATAAAAGATGATCCGAATATTCAAAAATAAATAAAAATGTCCCCTTTTCATCCTAGAAGAGTAAACAAATGCTACACTAATAAAAATAATAAAAGATGTACAATGCTTTTGCTCTATTTATTTATTTATTTATCTTATATTCAATTTAATTCTTAATTTTTTATTTTATTTATTTATTTATTTATTTATTTATTTATTTATTTATTTATTTATTTATTCTGTCGTTCCATCCCTTTAATGCCATGTTATTAACTCTGATCTTTGTGCTCTGCTTCGTCCTCTTGTATATAATCTGTCGTAGGGTCTGACCTCGAGATTGGCGGAGCAAATCCTAGAGCGTGACGGCCCCAACGAGCTGAAGCCCCCCAAAGGGACCCCCGAGTACGTGAAGTTCGCCCGTCAGCTGGCTGGAGGTCTGCAGTGTCTGATGTGGGTCGCCGCCGTCATCTGCTTCATCGCTTTCGGCATCGAGTGTGCGAAGGGTGAAATCGCCAGCTATGACAATGTGAGAGGTTTCTATTGTCATATTATACTGCAGTATTTATATTTTCCAAAACAGAAATATTCAATAATAAAATATGGAGGGCAGATCCAATCATTAGCACTAACACTAGCTCAGGTTTGCATACGGTGCATTTCAGCACAGGGATTAGATAAAGATTCGTTTGAATGTTGTCAGTCTGATTTTCTGTATGTTTTGAGATGGTGAGAGGAAACCTGAGAACTTGGAGGAAACCCCTGCAGATACAAATCAGGATGAAACTGAAGACCCAGGAATCTTAGATTTAAATTTAGATCCAAATCCTTAATGCCGCCAAAATAATTTCCTTGGAAGCTGTGTAACGTGGAATATTACCGGGTGGATGAGGAAGTTGATTTCAGTATTTATGTTACTTCACTTTAATATTCTGTGTCTGTTGATTGAACCAGCATCAGATTTACACACCATGGGAAAAAGTGAAATAAAGGAAAAGAAGCCTCAGGTTGGATAAAAAAGAAAAGATGAGCTTCAGCTCGGAAAGGAGAAGACTCAGCTATAGGGTTTGGCAAAAAAAAGGCAGATGTTGGAGCAACCGAAGCCTCAAGTTGGGCAAAAAAAGTCTCAGCTCTAGGGTTGGGTTAAAAATACCCAGGCTTGTGCAGGACAAGCCTCTGTTTGAGCAACAAAAGCCCCATGTTGTGTAAAAAGGTCCTCAGATTGGGCAGAAGCCTTGGTTTGGAGGATAGAAACCGCAGTTTGGGTGAAAGAAGCTTCTGCTAGGCAAAAAATACGCCTCATGGCTGTGTAATAGAAGGTGACTGAAGACTTTAGATGTTTTCTATACGGACACATTTACATACCCTTTATAACATGAGTAAGAAACATCTGCTTGAGCAGAAGAAGCCTTGGGATGGTGTTCAGGTCAGACAAAAAAGATCAGACAACAGAGTAATTATCATAACCCTTCTCCCGAGATTAGAGACAAGTGTGTTGTGTGTTTAGCTCTAAAACCCTTGGCGCAGTCTGCTCTTAACTTCCTCTCTTCTGAGCTGTTCATCCTTTCCATTCATTTCCTGATGGACTCCATGTCTGTCTCTCTGCAGCTGTATTTGGCCATCACTCTCATCGCTGTGGTTGTGGTGACCGGCTGTTTTGGCTACTACCAGGAATTCAAGAGCACCAACATCATCGCCAGTTTCAAGAATCTGGTACCGCAGGTGAGATACGATCACTTCCTGCAGTCTTACGTCACAGAAATTAACCAGATGTAAGACTATCTGTTTATAACAGGGGCACTTCACCAACCTGTTTATTTAATAACACAAAGGAATGACAAAGCTTGTCATGTTACAGAGAAACTGCTAAGTGTATCCGGCTCTGTTCTGAGGATTTTCCAATGTTTACTAATTAAAATCTTCAACTGGTTTGTCAAGTGCAGTGCAACAGCATAAGTTCATCCTGTTTTGCCAAGAAGGGAGTGATTATATCTGAGTGTGGAAGCAGGGACAAACGGATAAAAAACAAACCTAAAGCATGTTTTTTCCTCCCTCCAGCAAGCCACAGTGATCCGAGACGGCCAAAAGACCCAGATCAATGCCAACCTGCTGGTGGTGGGGGACCTGGTGGAGATTAAAGGAGGAGACAGGGTTCCGGCTGATGTCCGTATCATCACATCGCAGGCCTGTAAGGTGTGTAAGCACAACTAGTACAGTGTCTGGGATACTGAAAAAAAAACAGAACTATCAAGTTCCTCCAGAAGCTCAGGATAATGTCGAAATACCAAAACCACACTGAAAGCAATTCGGAAACACGCCTAGTTTTTACAGTGAACATGACTCAACTCTCAGGAAGTAATAAAATACGCCAACGTGCCAGGAATAAAACATACAGAAAAAAGCTTTATTCTTCTTTCTTTTACCACAGCAACATACCAGTGAGGGCAATTTATTAATTAAAGCTTAATTAAACACTTTTTATCCAATTATAGTTGTGTACATTTGATGTTGAGGAAAGTACGACTGTCGTTATGACAACCACCTTGAAAAGAGCGAGTTTTAGTAGGTCAAGACCAAGTCACCACCACATCTACCACCACTACCACATCCACCACCACCATCACCACCGCAACCACCACCACCACCACCACCACAACCACAACCATCACCACCACCACCACCACAACCACCACCATCACCACCACATCTACCACCACCACCACAACCACAACCATCACCACAACCACAACCATCACCACCACATCTACCACCACAACCACAACCATCACCACCACCACCACAACCACATCCAACACCACAACCACCAACAACATCACCACAACCACAACCATCACCACCACCATCACTACCACATACAACACCACAACCACCAACAACATCACCACAACCACCACCATCACCACCACAACCACAACCATCACCACCACCACCACAACCACATCCAACACCACAACCACCAACAACATCACCACAACCACAACCATCACCACCACCATCACCACCACATCCAACACCACAACCACCAACAACATCACCACAACCACCACCATCACCACCACCATCACCACCACAACCACAACCATCACCACCACCACCACCACCACCACCACCACATCCAACACCACAACCACCAACAACATCACCACAACCACAACCATCACCACCACCATCACCACCACATCTACCACCACTACCACATCCACCACCACTATCACCACCACCACTATCACCACCACAACTACCACCAACACCACCACCACCACCACAACCATCACCACCACCACCACCACCACAAGCACAACCATCACCACCACCATCACCACCACATCCAACACCACAACCACCAACAACATCACCACAACCACCACCATCACCACCACCATCACCACCACAACCACAACCATCACCACCACCACCACCACCACCACATCCAACACCACAACCACCAACAACATCACCACAACCACCACCATCACCACCACCATCACCACCACAACCATCACCACCACCACTACATCCAACACCACAACCACCAACAACATCACCACAACCACAACCATCACCACCACCATCACCACCACAACCATCACCACCACCACCACAACCACAACCACCACATCCAACACCACAACCACCAACAACATCACCACAACCACATTCATCAACACCACCACCACAACCATCACCACCACATCCACCACAACCACAACCATCAGCACCACCATCACCACCACCATCACCACCACAACCACAACCACCACCACAACCACAACCACCACATCCAACACCACAACCACCAACAACATCACCACAACCACCACCACCACATTCACCAACACTACCACCACATCCACCACCACCACAACCACCACATCCACCAACAACATCACCAAAACCACCACCACTTCCACCAACAACACCACCACAACCACCACCACCACAACCACCACCATCACCACAAGGACCACCACCACATTTACCAACACCACCACCACCACATCCAACACCACATCCACCAACAACACCACCACATCCACCAACACCACAACCACAACCACCACCATCAGGTTAAAGACACAAAACATCCCATTTATCTCATGTCCTTTTCCCAGGTGGATAATTCATCTCTAACTGGAGAGTCAGAGCCTCAGACCAGGAGCCCAGAGTGCACACATGAGAGTCCCCTGGAGACCCGTAATATCGCCTTCTTCTCCACGACCTGCTTAGAGGGTAACGCACACACACACACCAACCTGGAAGCTGATTATCAACTGATTCACAGCAGCAGATGATGGACTGTCTGGTCTGCTTGGACAGGTGTAGCTACAGGGATTATCATCAACACCGGTGACCGCACCATCATAGGACGCATCGCCAGCCTCGCATCAGGAGTCGGCAATGAGAAAACGCCCATCGCCATCGAGATCGAGCATTTCGTCGACATCATCGCCGGCCTGGCCATCTTCTTCGGCTTCACCTTCTTCGTGGTCGCCATGTTTATTGGTTACGCCTTCTTAGAGGCCATGATCTTCTTCATGGCTATCGTGGTGGCTTACGTGCCTGAGGGACTTCTAGCTACTGTCACTGTAAGTACACAAAAAAATGATGTGAAAAACTTTTCACTGATAAAACCAAAGCAAGACATTTCATAATTACAATCATCTCTCACCGATGGTTTGGGTTTCTTTATTTGCTCTATAATATTTTATATTTTATATTTATAATTTTCTTCTTCCAACAAGAGAAGTAAAGTCATATTACATGATCGATTCACCCTCTTTGCAATGCAAGATGCTTAAACTTTGATTATATTGCTTATTAAATTTAATTTATTTGCTTAAAGCTTTCCACATGTCTCAAAGCAGCTTCAAGGAAAATAAATCAATTCAGGATATAAATTTGAAAAGTATAGTGTAAAGTATTTTAGTGATTTTTTAGTAATTCTGGATTTTATTTTGTCGGGTACATATCAAATAATATCACCGAGAGAAAGGAGAGGTGGAGGTCATGTACCTTCTCAAGCTCACCTTCTTATTTCAAACTACACACTGTTTTATCTCACCTTCTTTCTCCAAAGTCACCACGTCCTCAACACAATCTCCATGATGTGAACCTGACCTTTAAATATTTCCACAGCTACCAGTGCAAATAAGAGCTGGGCGTATCGTAAGCCTGTGTTACACAAGAAGCCGTTATCTACGCAAAAACATAACCATATTCGCTGTAGAATCTGGATTTACCTGGCTTTATGGTGTCACCTGTGTATTTCTGAAGGTATGTCTGTCCCTGACGGCCAAACGTCTGGCCAGGAAGAACTGTGTGGTGAAGAATTTGGAAGCCGTGGAGACGCTGGGCTCTACGTCCGTCATCTGCTCGGATAAAACCGGAACCCTGACGCAGAACCGCATGACGGTGGCTCACCTGTGGTTCGACAACATGATCCACGCTGCAGACACAACCGAGGACCAGTCAGGTGATGGGTCTGACCTCAACAACTTTCATTACAACCTCCCGATACGTCAGATCTACACTGTTAACTTTTCCGCAGAGAATCAGCTCAAAATTATTGCCACCCTATACACACCAAAATAGACAACAATATAATAAATAAAATGATTTAATCCAATACTTTTAATAAGAATCCTTTTATGCTGTTCTGATGTTACATTAATCCATTTATCCCTAATGAGCAAGCCTGAGGTGACGGTGGTGAGGAAAAACTCCCTGAGATGATCTGAGGAAGAAACCTTGAGAGGAACCCGGCTCAGAAGAGAACCTCATCCTCATTTGGGATTGCCAATAATTCCAGAGTGATCCTAAAAAGATCTCACTGTGTTTGTGTTTGTGTAGGTCAGAGTTTTGACCAGTCCTCAGAGACGTGGAGATCACTGGGACGAATTGCGAGTCTGTGCAATCGGGCGTTTTTCAAACCCAATCAGGAGACAGTGCCGGTCCCCAAGGTGAGAAAAACGTCACAGAAAATATGAATATGAATCAAATATTGTAGAGGTTTGATATAAATCACACACATCCACATAAACCAGGGGAAACGAAATGAGACAAGACTTTCAGTCTGCGTATTAAGGGTCAGGGTTCAGAATCAGAGTGTGTTTTTTTCTGCTGTAAAATCTCTTGTGCTTATGAAACTGCCTGCTACACTGCACAGAGGCAAGTGGTGGGCGATGCTTCTGAGACAGCGCTGTTAAAGTTCACCGAGTTAACCATTGGAAACATCATAGACTACAGAGCACGCTTCAAAAAGATCTGCGAGGTTCCCTTCAACTCCACCAACAAGTTTCAGGTGAGATTAAGATCAAATCTGGGACATCTCAGTCTATCTGGGTTGCCAGATAACCCTAACCCTAACCCTAACCCTAACCCAAGGCCTAAAAGATATTATAAATATGTTTTTATAACAAATTATAACATATTTTTATAATTTCCCCTAGTAATTATTTCAGCATGGTTCTATAAGTCTCATACTGTGCTTAATTAAAAAAAATACAAAACTATTATATTGTGTGTGTTGTGCTGTTACAGTAAAATGATGAACGATAGGAAAGCGGCTGAAGTTGATTATTTTCCTAAACAGCACGTACATCACGTGTTTTATTCGTCCTCCACCAGCAGTTATTTTTATTATTGTTATTTTAACTTTTCTCACTTACATTATAGCAGCTGTAAACACTCGTTCCCTCACCAGCCCATGAGGATGAGCTGCAGGCACAAGAATCTAGAACTTTGCAGCTGCTCAACTGTCTGCTCTCAGACTCTAGGGTCCACCCTGAACATCTGGAGTTATACCTCAAACCGTCATGTTTCTGCCATAGTGTTTCAAACACAGCACATCTGCAGTACTTTTCCCCAGTCCGCTGTCTCACTGTTGCCCCCTTGTGGTGTCCAGCTGTCAATACACGAGCTGGAGGACCCACTGGACCTGCGCTACCTGATGGTGATGAAAGGGGCGCCGGAAAGGATCCTGGAACGCTGCTCCACCATCCTGATCAAGGGTCAGGAGCTGCCGCTGGACGAGCAGTGGAAAGAAGCCTTCCAGACCGCCTACATGGACCTGGGAGGACTGGGAGAGAGAGTGCTGGGTGAGGCGACATGGAGCCATGCGTTCGCTCTAAAATTTCTCTGAGCTCATGTTCATGCAGTCCAGTCTTTAGATATTAATCAAAAAGCGCTGGTTTTACTGGCCTCACTTTACATCCTATTAGAAATTTACTTCACCAATAAGTAATATATAAATAAAAATAAAATTAATAATAAGAAGAAGAAGAAGAAGAAGAAGAGGAAGAATCAAATTCCAGGTATATGTTCTAGTGTGAAAATATGAGCTCTCAGTAAAATAATTTATTAAATATATTTAGAAACCCATAGATGTGTGTGAGAGCAAGAATTTTCTATTTTTATTCATTTATCAATTTGAATTTACAAAGAAGTCGATTTAAGAATTTTTCCTCCTTTGAAACATAACCTCAGGTTTAGTTTTGGGTGAAAGCAATTTTACTTCATAAAGACATTCAGACATGTTTTTATTCCCTACACTGCTGATACGGTTTGATTGACATGTGCTGAGTGACAGCTGAAGATTTACAGACTCTAGGCTGAAAAGTTTTGGCACCCACACTTTATTTATAAAAGTTGGGACACTGTACAAATTGTGAATAAAAACAGAATGCAATGATGTGGAAGTTTCAAATTTCAATATTTTATTCAGAATACAACATAGATGACATATCAAATGTTTAAACTGAGAAAATGGATCATTTTAAGGGAAAAATAAGTTGATTTTAAATTTCATGGCATCAACACATCTCAAAAAAGTTGGGACAAGGCCATGTTTCCCACTGTGTGGCATCCCCTCTTCTTTTTTATAACAGTCTGCAAACGTCTGGGGACTGAGGAGACAAGTTGCTCAAGTTTAGGAATAGGAATGTTGTCCCATTCTTGTCTAATACAGGCTTCTAGTTGCTCAACTGTCTTAGGTCTTCTTTGTCGCATCTTCCTCTTTATGATGCGCCAAATGTTTTCTATGGGTGAAAGATCTGGACTGCAGGCCGGCCATTTCAGTACCCGGATCCTTCTTCTACGCAGCCATGATGTTGTAATTGATGCAGTATGTGGTCTGGCATTGTCATGTTGGAAAATGCAAGGTCTTCCCTGAAAGAGACGACGTCTGGATGGGAGCATATGTTGTTCTAGAACTTGGATATACCTTTCAGCATTGATGGTGCCTTTCCAGATGTGTAAGCTGCCCATGCCACACGCACTCATGCAACCCCATACCATCAGAGATTCAGGCTTCTGAACTAAGCGCTGATAACAACTTGGGTTGTCCTTGTCCTCTTTAGTCCGGATGACATGGCGTCCCAGTTTTCCAAAAGGAACTTCAAATTTTGATTGGTCTGACCACAGAACAGTTTTCCACTTTGCCACAGTCCATTTTAAATGAGCCTTGGCCCAGAGAAAACGCCTGCGCTTCTGGATCATGTTTAGATATGGCTTCTTTTTTGACCTATAGAGTTTTAGCCGGCGACGGTGAATGGCCCGGTGGATTGTGTTCACTGACAATGTTTTCTGGAAGTATTCCTGAGCCCATGTTGTGATTTCCATTACAGTAGCATTCCTGTATGTGATGCAGTGCCGTCTAAGGGCCCGAAGATCACGGGCATCCAGTACGGTTTTCCGGCCTTGACCCTTACGCACAGAGATTGTTCCAGATTCTCTGAATCTTTGGATGATATTATGCACTGTAGATGATGATAACTTCAAACTCTGCAATTTTTCTCTGAGAAACTCCTTTCTGATATTGCTCCACTATTTTTGGCCGCAGCATTGGGGGAATTGGTGATCCTCTGTCCATCTTGACTTCTGAGAGACACTGCCACTCTGAGAGGCTCTTTTTATACCCAATCATGTTCCCAATTGACCTAATAAGTTGCAGATTGGTCCTCCAGCTGTTCCTTATATGTACATTTAACTTTTCCGGCCTCTTATTGCTACCTGTCCCAACTTTTTTGGAATGTGTAGCTCTCATGAAATCCAAAATGAGCCAATATTTGGCATGACATTTCAAAATGTCTCACTTTCAACATTTGATATGTTATCTATATTCTATTGTGAATAAAATATAAGTTTATGAGATTTGTAAATTATTGCATTCCTTTTTTATTCACAATTTGTACAGTGTCCCAACTTTTTTGGAATTGGGTTTGTATTATTATTATTATTATTATTATTGTTATTATTATAAATAATAATAATAATAATAATAATAATAATAATAATAATAATAATAGTTTGTTTGTTTAATTTTTGTTTTTTTTTATTCATCAGGTTTCTGCCACTTGTACCTGAACGAGAAGGAGTTTCCTCGTGGGTTCAGCTTCGACGCAGATGAAATGAACTTCACCACGTCTGGACTTTGCTTCGCCGGCCTCATTTCCATGATCGACCCTCCTCGTGCCACTGTTCCTGACGCTGTGATGAAATGTCGTACGGCCGGCATCCGAGTAAGTCCAGTCCTGCATCGGACCTTTCAGATATTATACAACATTATTTGTTTTATTTTCAATAGTATTTTAAACTACAATTTTACTATACATTAATACTATATATTATACTTATTATTAATTTATTATATATGATAAAATATATTACTGAATTCAATAAGTAATAATAAGTAATATATACACCTTTTTAAATATATATATATATATATATATATATATATATATATATATATTATAAAATATAATATATATATATATATATATATATATATATATATATAGTATATTTAACATTTATTGGTAATTGATATAATACTTTGATCTGCAGGTTGTCATGGTTACCGGCGACCATCCCATCACGGCAAGGGCGATCGCTGCAAATGTGGGCATCATATCGGAGGGCAGTGAGACGGTGGAGGACATCGCCAACAGACTGCGCATCCCTGTGGAGCAGGTTAAGAAGAGGTGAAGCACGACTCACGCTTCATAAAGCTGTTATAACTCTTCATACAGCTCTTTACAGTCAGGTTCAAAATTATTGGCACCCTTCATTACAATTAGACGTGAATGGGATGAATTAGAGCGAAGACTGCGAGCCAGGCCAAAAGTGGGACGTCTGCCTTTACACACACACGAGTGTTCAACTCTTCTGGGAAGGCTTTCCACAAGGTTTAGGAGTGTGTTTATGGGAATTTTTGACCGTTCCTCTAGAAGCACATTTGTGAGGCACTGATGTTGGACGAGAAGGTCTGACTCGCAGTCTCCGCTCTAATTCATCCCAAAGGTGTTCTATGGGGTTGAGGTCAGGACTCTGTGCAGGCCAGTGAAGTTCCTCCACATCAAACTCGCTCATCCATGTCTTTATGGAGCTTGCTTGGTGAGCAGTCATGTTGGAACAGAAAGGGGTCATCCCCAAACTGTTCCTTCAAAGCATGAAATTGTCCAAAATGTCTTGGTATACCGAAGCATTAACTGGAACTAAGGGGCCGAACCCAACCCCTGAAAAACAACACCTGAACTCAATGATCTGGAGGGGTGTCCCAAAACATTTGGCAATTTAGCGTACGTAACGTAAAGTTAGCATCCGTCTTAATGGGTTTCATTGTGATTCTTTGTTCCACAGAGACGCTCGTGCTTGTGTAATTAACGGAGGTCAGTTGAAGGACATGAGCAGCGACGAGCTAGACGAAGCTCTGAGGAATCACCCGGAGATGGTGTTCGCCCGCACATCTCCTCAGCAGAAGCTCATCATCGTGGAGAGCTGTCAGCGTCTGGTGAGTCCGGCTTCCACGTTAAACACCATTTATCAGTAATCAATACTCCGAGCAATAACAGTGGAATGCAATACGCTGAAAACAAACAAACCTGAGACTCCGCTTCTATTAAAAAGAGGGCGTATGTACACACCTGTCAATCAACATCAATCCTACATGACCTTAATAACAATTGATTGACAATCTGTATATTCTCTTTGGTTCTATAAATACTTAAATACTGTCATACAAAAAAAAACTAACACTGTTTCTACATCCAATACAACCAAAGTCACATCGTCTTACTCATATAAATATCTATAATAAAGGATGAAAGAAGGTCTGTTGATGAGGTGAGTGTGATGTATGTAACTGTCTCTCTAAGGGCTCCATCGTAGCAGTAACAGGAGACGGAGTAAACGATTCTCCAGCTCTGAAGAAGGCGGATATCGGTATTGCGATGGGGATTGCCGGCTCTGACGCTGCTAAAAACGCTGCAGATATGATCCTGCTGGACGATAACTTCGCCTCAATCGTCACCGGAGTGGAACAGGGTGGGTGCAACAAGAAAAAAACATACATACATAAATAAAAATACAACATTTAGGATTTAATATATTAAAATAAATATATAAGTATATTCATTTATTTAATGTATATATTAAATGTGAATTACTAATACAATATCCAGAGAGAATTTTAACATGACATAATGATGATAATGGACATAAAATAAAATAATAATAAATAATATTTCAGAATTATGCCAAGATCATTTAAAGAGAAATGTTTCTCTAAGGCTTTACTTGTGTACTGTGTGTGCTGTCATGTACGTTTGGGAGAAAATTATGATTTTGATCTCATTATGATGCCAAAATTGGTGAAAAAAAAACAGCTTGTAAAATAAAACTACAGCAAGTTAAATGAATCAATTTAGAAGGGAAAAATGTATTTAATTTAATTATTAATTTTTTTTATTTGATTAGATAATCATTTCTTTTGCACATTTAACTTTTTTATTTTTTATTTTATTATTTTTGAAATTATTTTTTATTATTTATATATTTAGGTATTTTTATTTTAGAGTATTAGGTAATTAATTAAGTCATAATATATTAATAATGATTTAATTTATAAACATTTTGTCTATTTTATATGTTGAATGTGCAGATAAACAGGATGTTTGTCAGATTTTATTTTGGTACAGTATGTACAGAGTGGACATTAGATATGGTTACTCTTGATTATTATTTTTAACTCGATCTGCTCGGAAGGTCGCCTGATCTTTGACAACCTGAAGAAGTCCATCGCCTACACTCTGACGAAGAACATTCCAGAGCTGACTCCGTACCTCATCTACATCACGGTCAGTGTGCCTCTGCCGCTGGGCTGCATCACCATCCTCTTCATCGAGCTCGCTACAGACATCGTGAGTGTGCGCCGTCACCATCTTTTCCCTGGTGAGGTGTGAATCCTGCACGTTTCCCTCTGACGTGTGCTGTGTCTCAGTTCCCCTCAGTGTCTCTGGCCTACGAGAAAGCCGAGAGCGACATCATGCATCTCAAACCCAGGAACCCACGCAGGGACCGGCTGGTGAACGAAGCCCTCGCCGTCTACTCCTACTTTCAGATCGGTGTGTAAGCTTCTAACATTTCTTATTTTATTTTAATATGCATGTTTTTATTAAAATGAGCCGTATTTCCTGTCTTCAGGAGCAATCCAGTCTTTCGCAGGATTCACTGATTACTTCACTGCCATGGCTCAGGAGGGCTGGTACCCGCTGCTCTGCGTGGGCCTTCGCTCTCAGTGGGAAGACGTCAAGCTGCAGGACCTACAGGACAGCTACGGACAGGAATGGGTCAGTGCCAACAAGATGACTCTTGACACACACTTTTGCTCAAAATGAGTGAAATAACATCATCATTGTCTTCCGCTTAACCGGAGCCGGGTCGCAGGGGCAGCAGTCTAAGCAGGGATGCCCAGACTTCCCTCTCCCTAGACACTTCCTCAAGCACTTCCGGAGGGATCCTGAGGCGTTCCCAGGTCAGCCGAGAGACATTGTCTCTCCATCATGTCCTGGGTCTTCCCCGGGGTCTCTTCCTGGTGGGGCATGCCCGGAACACCTCCCCAGGGAGACATCCAGGAGGCATCCGAAACAGATGCCCGAGCCACCTCAACTGTCCCCTTTCAATGTAGAGGAACTGTCCCCTTTCAATATGGTTTCAATATGCAGCGGCTCTACTCCAAGCTCCTCCCGGGTGACAGAGCCACTTACCCTATCTCTAAGGGAGCGCCCCGCCACCCTACGGAGGAAGCTCATTTCGGCCGCTTGTATCCGGGATCTTACCCTTTCGGTCATGACCCAGAGCTCATGGCCATAGGTGGTTATCAAGGACCACTACGTCGCCCGGATTGGCATCACCGGGGCCCCACCCTGGAGCCAGGCCTGGGGTTGGGGCACACAGGCAAGCGCCTGGTGTAGGCCCACCACCTGCAGGAAGGACCATAAGGGTCCGGTGCAGTGTGTTATGGGTAGCAGTCATGGGCAGGGAACCCGACGACCCACACCCTGCCCAAAGAATGAGTGAAATATTCACTACAAATTGAACAGTTCTGCAATGTTTCAGACTTGTCTAACATCAAGCCTACAGTGGGAGCTTAGAATGAAAGGCATAGCAAGTTTTTATTATGTATAAAGCATACACAAAGCACCTTTTCTTTACATAGCTAAAAGCAAGATATAAAAAGATAAAGAAATAAAAGATCTAGATGTAGAAATTCTACATATTGTGAATTGTGGGTAGAGGCACAGGAGAAGAAAGGATTGTCTTTAGCTCCTTTTATATAAGATAAGTGTTTGGATTGTTTTTGAATGTGATTTAGAAACTAAAATGTGTGTGTGGTTTCAGATTCAGTCACCTATTAATACACACCTTCCTGTAGGATCAGTAGTTGGTTATATTGCAAGTAACTCAGAAAAGATATCATCTATAGGATATGTTTAAGTCAGAAAAACAGTTTGTATTGATTAATATACATCATTCACTGGTCAAGTGGGAGGGGCATTCTCCTCTGTCTCCCCTGTCAATCACAGTGACACTGGGAAATGCTAGGCATCTTATATTTACATTTACAGCATTTGGCAGACACATTTATCCAGAAACATTTATTTCATTTATACAACTGAGCCATTCAGGGTTTAGGGCCTTGCTATCTTGGTGGTTCTGCGATTCGAACCCACAACCTTCTGATCAGTAGTCCAATCACTGAGCTACCACTTCCTCACAGAGCTCATGTATGTGGAAGAGGGTCAAGTCCGCTTTCCTCCAAGTGTGTTACGCTGCCTTGTGATGCAGTACAATCAGCAATGTGTCTCTGAAGGTTCTCAGTTAACCAGATACGGTTATCTGGAAGCTAGCTTATCAGCTTCAGTCTGAAGAAATTAGTGAATGATGCAGTCGGTTGGCGTCACACTTCTTTACGCTTCCCATACTAACTAACCAAGAGCCGTGCACTTATTTTAAAAGTGTAACTTATGTATGAAATTAATTTCCACCCTATCACACCTCCAAAGAGTCATTAGTCCTGCCATAGCTGTCCTACTACCACAGAGCTAAAGCTGCTTAATAACCTTTATGTCTATTTATAGTACTCATAAACATGTCCTTATCTGTTATGCCTGTATAGTTCATCAGTAGCTACAGCAGACTGTACTTTAGAGATAAGTGGAACAATAAATACACTGTCTAATCCAAAAACATTTATTTTCTCCACCAGACGTTCAGTCAGCGTCTGTATCAGGAGTATACCTGCTACACCGTCTTCTTCGTCAGTATCGAGGTCTGTCAGATTTCAGACGTGTTGATCAGGAAAACCCGCCGTCTCTCTGTTTTCCAGCAGGGCTTCTTCAGGTGAGTGAGTGACCTAGTAGGTGTGTGAAGACCTGGAATCAACACTAACACAACACAGTGAGCACAAACACTCTAGCTCAGTCTCTCAAAGCTCTCTCAGCCACTAGAGGGCGTGAAATTGATGAGTGACATGCACAGAGTATCTACAGATTATTTTATTGTAACAGATCAAGCTGAAGTGTTTTGTGCTTCTTTTAATACAACAAATTTATTTATCAAAGAAACAGGTCTGCAATATAGCATCTGTAAACACTCCTTCCTTCACCAGCCTCTCTTATTTTTAGCCTTTTGAAGGGGAAAAAATGCAGATTGTTGTGTTACCCAGAGCATAAACTCCTCCGTCCTGCACAAGTTACAGCTTCATAGAAAAGATAGCATATTAAAGCGGGTGCATGAATATAAGTCTGTGATTTATTTATGATTATATTACGATAATGTTATTATGATTGTGTGATTTATTTCTTTATGTCTATTCCTGCAGAAACCGTGTGCTTGTGTCTGCGATAGTCTTCCAGCTGTGCCTCGGTAATCTCCTGTGTTACTGCCCAGGGATGCCCAATATCTTCAACTTCATGCCTATCAGGTAGCTTACAGTTCTTCCTCAGCATTATGTATCTTATTTACAATCTCATACTCTGCAGAAATACAGGAACATGTGATGAAATGTAGAGAATGGGCTATTCATCAATAACCCGTGTCTGCTCTGTCTTCATTCCAGGGTGCAGTGGTGGTTTGTTCCGCTGCCGTACGGTATTCTGATCTTCGTTTATGATGAAATAAGGAAACTAGGCGTGAGAAGACACCCGGGCAGTGAGTATTTCAGTACACTTCATTCTTAATCCCTTTGACATAACGATTAGATTTCAAAGTAAGACTGATGTTCTGCTTTCTGCACGTTTTCCACAGGCTGGTGGGATCAGGAGTTGTATTATTGAGAGGATGCTGGTTATCTGGTGTTGAAGAATAACACCTGACTGCTTCAGATAATGATTTATTTTATTTTATACCTGCTAAAAACCATGTTTTTTTTCCCTAAAATAATTGCTCATATAGTCCTATTTAAAGAAAGCTGACTAGAATTAGCCTCACGTGGTGCCTGTATCTGACTACTTTCTTTTATTAATAAAATAATAAACACAATATGTGTAGGTTTTAAGTGATTTACGATTCCTTGCACACATTCATGCAGTACATACACCAACCAGGCATAACATTATGACCACCTGCCTAATATTGTGTTGGTCCCCCTTTTGCTGCCAAAACAGCCCTGACCCATCATGCACTGTGTATTCTGACCCCTTTCTATCAGAACCAGCATTAACTTCTTCAGCAATTTGAGTAACAGTAGCTCGTCTGTTGGATCAGATTACACGGGCCAGCCTTCACTCCCCACGTACATCAGTTAGCCTCGGCCGCCCAAGACCCTGTCGCCGGTTCACCACTGTTCCTTCCTTGGACCACTTTTGATAGATACTGACCACTGCAGACCGGGAACACCCCACAATTTGGAGACGCTCTGATCCAGTGGTCTAGCCATCACAATTTGGCCCTTCATCAAACTCGCTCAAATCCTTACACTTGTCCATTTTTCCTGCTTCTAACACATCCACTTTGAGGACAAAATGTTCAGTTCAATTCAATTAAATTTTATTTGTATAGTGCTTTTAACAAAGAGCATTGTCTCAAAGCAGCTTTACAGAACATAGGAAACAAACATACAAACAAACAGTCTTAGATGAGTCACCTCAGTGAGCGAGCCTGAGGTGACTCAGGCGACTGTGGCATGGAAAAACTCCCTTAGATGGAATTAGGAAGAAACCTTGAGAGGAACCAGACTCAAAAGGGAACCCATCCTCATCTGGGTGACACCGGAGAGTGTGATATGAACAATGTCCTTTCTGCATTAGTTGTGTGATGCAGATACAGCATGTGTAGAATTTTATGTGTAAAATGTCCACATAGGGTTGGCAGTGCTGCTTTGAATACTCCAGTCCTCAGAAAGCAGAACCCGGCTGGAGCTGGTCCATCTCTGTGTGTCTCGGGGATGGGTAGAAAAAGGGAAACAAGTGGAGAGGAATTAGCGTAGCTGCTATTCATAATATTAGCATGCACTAGATGATGATGTGCATTTAATCAGATGTATTGGAGTACAAAGTTATGGGATGTATTAGGTGTATGCCTGGCTAAAGAGATATGTCTTTAGTCTACGTTTGAACTGGGAGACTGTGTCTGAGCCCCGAACACTGTCAGGAAGACTGTTCCAAAGTTTAGGAGCTAAATACGAAAAAAGCTCTACCCCCTTTTGTAGACTTTGATATTCTGGGAACTACCAGAAGTCCGGAGTTTTGAGATCTTAAGGAGCGTGATGGATTGTAATGTATTAGAAGACTGGCTAGATATGTGGGAGCTGAACCATTTAGAGTCTTGTATGTAAGTAGAGCTAGTTTATAATCAATTCTAAACTTAACAGGTAGCCAGTGCAGGGATGATAATATTGGTGTTATACTTTCTTGACCTGGTAAGGACTCTGGCTGCATTCTGGACTAACTGTAGCTTGTTTATTGAAGATGCAGGACAACCGCCTATGTGTAAATGTTCACTTGCTGCCTAATATATCCCACCCACTAACAGGTGCCATGATGAGGAGATCATCAGTGTTATTCACTTCACCTATCACTGCTCACAATGTTATGCCTGATCAGTGTATTCTAATAGTTTACAATCAAATGATTTTAAATAATTAATAAAATCTCTTTTTGGGTAGTTCATTGGAGTGGTCAAAGTGGGCAAATTATAATGAAAAATATTAAGAAGGCACTGAAAATCTTTTTTTTTTTTTTTTACAAAATCAAATCAGTCAAATCAGGCTGTTATGATGTCATTGGTGGCTCAGTGGTAGGTTTCTCGCCTATCATGCGGAAGGCCCGGGTTCTGTTCCCAGCCAATGCCTCAACCCCAGCCACTGTATGCAGTGCCGGTCCCAAGCCCGGAAAAATGGGAGGGTTGCGTCAGGAAGGGCATCCGGTGTAAAACATTTGCCAAGTTGTTGTGCGGACCAGTCCGCTGTGGCGACCCCGAACAGGGAGCAGCCGAAAGCAGGCTGTTATGATGTCATAAAATCTAAGCGCCAACCATGTCCCAGTATGCAAATAAATTTTCACTGAAGTTCTATTTGGACAGATTTATAGAGAAAATAACGATTAAAATCAAGACTCGGACACCGAATGAAATCTGATCTGTGATCATCTGTGAGAGACTGAGCTAGTGGGCTAGCTGTTAGCCAGCTGGCTAGCTGTTATTATGCACATGTTACACTATGTGTGATAACAGAATGGCGCTCTTAACTGCACAGATTCATAAATTTTATGATTTATAGTGAGGTTAAATATGTTCTTAAACCAATTTAGTTTTTCAGGAGCAGCCAAAACGTAATTAACAACTTATTATTTTAAATATATTACTATAATATTATTATAATTTCTGACTCTCTTGTCAAAGGAGGGCGTGTTTCAAAGGCTCGTGGTTTTAATCCACTTTCTGACAGAATGTTTAGTCAGGGTTTATGTATATGTGTGTGTGTCTGTGTGTGTGTCTGTGTGTGTGTGTTTATTTATTATTTTTATTTGTTCGTAGATAGCCTCTATTAAACGCTCGAGCTATATAGACCACAATGCACCATTCCTTCCCGCGCGTTTCGTCATCACAGCGGAATGTAGCATGAGCTACATTCTCTCTCGCACGTTGCCTGTAACCGCAACCAGGGTCACGTGACAGAAATCAGCGAATCCAAGATGGCCACCTATTAGACACGAAGTGCACTTAATAGGGTGCGTAGAGACATTAGGTTACGCCCTATAAAGTCAACTTATACAGGAAGTAGGAAGCGAATTGGGATTCGGTCAAAGAAAATGCTTCTTTTAGCAAAAAAATATGTTTCTAAACAGGTCTGTAATTGACACTTCAGAAATCATAAAGTCTCCCAACAGCAAAATGTAATCATATCGATTTCTTGACTAATTTTATTTTTTTTATTTTTTTTGATAAAAGATTTAAAATTCGCTGAAGTTCCATCAAGGGCTAATTTAACGCGAATTTCCACGCCACGTTCTTTCGCCCTCCACGTCGTCACCATGGCAGCCGTGACAGTCCGCTCGTGCCCAGGAGTTTAAAAAGGTCCCCTTACGTCAAGTTGCCAAGGAGACCAGAGCCGTGCGCGTACCCAGTATATAAAAAGGGGGCGTCAGGACGGAAGCTGCGCAGTGTGGCTGCAGCATCACGAAAGTAGGAGGTAAGTCTCTTCATGCTACTTTACGCGTGGCGTTCGGCGCTCTTCTAAAACAAATTCATAGTAAAAACATAAGTTACGATTTCAAAAAGTAATAATAATAATTACGTTGTCGTAATGAAGTGTGTAGCGCAGCAGAAAATGAGGAAGAGGATGTGCCCTTCCTGCTGCTTTTAGGCCTCGCCACAAGGACGCAGCTTAGCCAAATTGTTATATAATCATTAATTCACTAAAGGAAGCTGCTCACTGGAGCGTAATCCTAAGACTTTATCTGATGCTGCTCATAGCCTGGGCTTTAAGGATGCTAGCTGTGGTTGTAAAGTACTCATGAATCCTGGCTTAGAAGCTAAAAGTGCGACAGAATGAATGAGGCGTCAGGCTTTCACTTGAAACCTAGCGCGGAAGTTATGTGCTTTCTCTCACATAACATAACATGCGTCTAGTTTTTGCCTTTAGAGTTAATCTATGTGCTATAATAATTACGGCTCTCGATGAGCAGGAGCTGCGTCATCATTTTTCCAGAATGTTCCATCAGATGAGAGTCGGGGGGGGGGGTTTATACTTTTTTAAGGCAGTAATAATTATTACAGCGGTCAGTATGTATATAGCAATGCTATATATAGTTAATATACCATTCCAGCATCACTCACTTTAAGCAGCCACATGATGATGATGATGATGATCATCATCATGCTTTTAGCATCTCCTTATTCCTTCGAGTTTGACAAGAAAGTAAATACATTTTGCAAATAAATGTTTTTCGCTGCCTACTTCTGTTTTTCTACATCTGTATTCTGAAGTGTGTAGGCTTTTATATTCGCCGTGAAGGTCGGCATCCATCGTCAAGGTCAGACAAGATATCGGTCACGTAGCCGTGTCCCAAATGAATACTCGTGCCCTACATACGCGCACTTGGAGCCTCATTGCAAGCGGTGCACACTTCGCCGCCCTACATAGTGCACTAAAGTCAAGATGTGAGTCATTCGCGACAAGGCCCATGTTTCAGGTCGTAATTCATCACTGAAACGAGCGATGTACGGCAAACCGACGGTTAAAATATTATAATCATTTATTACATAAACTGACCATTGTGGAATCAGTTAGACTTTTTTTTTTAATATGGTGGACTTTATAGATTCACGTGTGGCTTAAATGGTGCAGCCTGTGTACGTGCTAAATATCAGGCGCCGTTGATGCTGATGCAAACTCTAACCGGTATGAGTCGGATCTGCCGAGGGGGCGGGGCTTTCTTCCATCCGTTATAAAACATTTATTTTTTCGACTTGAACATATTATACTGCCTTATATTTATAATCATAACTTATACTAAGATGTATAAGCTATATAAAAACATATTTTAAGCTTTTTAGTCTGTTATTATGTACTTAAATACCGTTACATAGCAGTGTGAATCTTCATGAATCGATTCGTGATTTTGATTCAGATTCACGATTCACTATAATTGTTATTTTATTTCTTTTCTGTATGACTTCATTACATAATCACTTACATCCATTATGAAAAACATCAGGCTGAATTAGAATCCATTCTGATCTTAAAGATTGATGTGATTCATTATTTTTTATTTCTATCCAACATGACATGTTGCTGCCTGTAAAGCATGATATTACATCTATGATGAAAAACATTAGGCTAGAAGGATGATAAACATCAATAAGGTTTAAGTCATTGTTTGAGAGAATCGTGTATCTAGGAGTCGAGTCATTGTCTCAGAATAATGTTACTATTAATGTTTAATGTATTGATTTACAGTGATATTATAGTCTAGGTGTAGTGTTACAATACCTAAATCATATAATACTCTGGTATTTCGAGTCTTCAGTCTGATCTGCAGATGTGATGTGGTCTGCAGTATGACACAGCACGCCACACATCCGTCTGCTGGCAGCATCTGTGTCGTGTCCTTCATCTTATTGACCCCACTGCAGCATGATACCCAGGAACATCTGCAGCTCTTAGGTTACATCGGCTCAAAATATCCAACTGTGAAAAGTCCTCTAAACCAAACAGTTAAAGAGGCTTGGTGGCATTCAGTATGTAAATATCTGGTTTTATGAGAGCGTGTGTTATTCTAAGGTGTGTGCTGTGTGTTTCAGCTCTTCTTGGTCTGAGCTCTCTGGTGGAAAATTACTAAGAGAGAGAGAGGGAGTGAGAGAGAGAGGGAGTGAGAGAGAGAGAGAGAGAGGGTGGGGGGAAGACAGAGAGTGGAAAGGGGAAAGTTTAGTAACACTGTAGGGGTGAGATGACCCAACCTGTTCCTCCTTTATGTGTGTAACTTATTAAACACACACACACTCTAAATTGCGGTTTGGAAATGACTGGTGTCCTGTATGTGGTCCCTCTGTCGACTCCTGAAAGGACGCAGTAGGTATGAGGGTGTGTAAATGGCCACACTATGACACAGCACTTCCTCAAGATGGCTGCCAGACTCTCTCCCTCCCTCACCACAAACCCTGTTCCCAAATAAGGGCTCTTATTCTCAGCATGACTGGCTGCTTTAATAAAAAAAACAAAATGGACATGGACTCGCTCTGCTCACACTGATGTGTCCCTGGAGGAGACTGACCCAGATAAAACTGTCCTGGATCAGGAACTTTACTTCCTCTGGGATGAGACAGCTGTTTTCCGACATCATCGCAGCCTCTCAATTAGAGCAGCCGTTTAGTTTAAAGCAGCCATTTGTATTTTTTTTTTCAATAATGAGTTATTTCCTCATCCATCTTGTTCTTTTTACAGCAAGGCTACAGGTGTGTCCCGCCCTCGGGGGTGGAGCTTATTTCCGTTTCTAAAATGCTTACAGAAGGAAATGAAGACACAGATTGATCTTAAACATATTATAAGATATTTCTAACATTAAAGCAAGATGTTTAAACGTGTTGTTTATTATTATACATACAAATAAATATTTAATAATTAGAATATTTATTTTGTGCTTTGTTGTTGAACTTATAGCACAACTACACACATGGAAAACAAAGAAAGTTAATTATTTAATTTTTTTGTGCAAGTAATATATATTTAGTGATGATGATGATGATGATGATAATAATAATAATAATAATAATAATAATAATAATAATAATAATAATAATAACAACAACAACGTGTCCCACTGGGTCGTGTTCCTGTGTTGTGTAGAAAGCCGGGAGCTGTTGATCTGAGGTCAGTGTGCAGAGGCGGGACTCGAACACAGCACTCGTTTTGTTAGTCCAGTTTAATTCCAGTCATTTCACCCACTCGCACTCACACACACAACCTGTTTCTCCTGTCTTATTTCCCAAAATGCTCCTCTGGCTCTCTCAGTCCCGGCTGCTGATTCGTCACCTGATCGCCCCTCCCGCTGCAAAGATAAACATGAGGCACAGCGTTAGCAGAAGGAGGAACAGTGAACAAAGCTAGGAAGGAAAACTGCAGAGCTGGACGTTCTCCATGTCCGTCACGTGACGCATCGCTGTAATTTCAGATGCCTCTCGCTGCAGGGTCAGGACGAGCAGCAGTGCACGTGAAAGCAGCACTTCTAACAGTTCAGTCATATAGGGACAAGAAAATAACCTGAATAATGACTGAAAATATGTTTAATTAACATTAGTGACGTCTTCAGGACAGAGAAGTTTATTTATAAAAAAGTAAACATTTTCCGTCTGATTAACTTTAAGATGGAAAAGAAAAGTGAGGATGAGAGTGTTACTACACTATAAAGTAACTAGTGTCTACAGTCACATCACTCAGCGCTGATTATTTTCCCACAACTGAGTTTTACTCTCTATATCATCACCTGTGGTCACTCCAGGACACACAAATCACAACAAATTACTCATTCATCGTGCATTTAAAGAGTCAGAGTTTATAAATGCAGTGCTGAAGGACCTGAGAGATTAGGATTATCATACACACACACATCAGATTAGGAGATTATTCCCATGTCGTCCGTTACTCAGAGCTAGATGCAAGGGCAGGGAGTTCGACTGAGAGACGCGAAGCTGCTGCAGTGATTTCTGTCCGCTAGAAAAATCAGTCACTTATCCTGTCGGACTTCTGTAAGTTTTCTTTCTTTCGTAATTCGTCTGTTAAAAATATTCGGACGCTGCACTTTAATGCAGACTGGACGTCAACTAATCCAGGTAAGTTCAAGTCACTCGTGACCTCGTCCCTGAAATCTCACAACTTCCTCTTCACCATGAGCTCGACCGATCGGATTGGAAGCGCGCTCGTGTCCTGGTCGACTGATCGGATAAAAGCTTCGGTCGATTAATGAACAGCTTGAGAGTGAATTCAGCCATTACTGACAACCATTCCCAGTGTGGAACAAATCATTTCAGCTCAGAAGAACCTCACGGCTAATGGCCCTCTCTCAGCTATTTACTTATTTATTTTTTAATGAGCTGTCACTTTGAATGAGATCCTGATAAAATCTTGTCTTAAGTTTACACACTGTCCAAACATCAGCACCCGATGAGAGCAGAGCTGCTTATCACGATGATGTGATGTGATGAAGAAACCTCGCAGGTTTATTTAATAACTCACATGGAGCTGCTTGGTGGTGGTGTTGGACGACCAGAATGACCTCTCAAGGTTCACCTCAGGATTTCTGTTAAACTAAGAATGTTGTAACATACTGGATTGCGTAGCTTTTGCTGCAGTAACTCGGAGATTGCATCAGTTGCACAGTGTAACATGGACTTTTTGATCCTTTTGCCACGGCCATATTAAATTAAGGATTGTGATTGGCTGTTGGCTCGGTTTACTCCTGATTTATTACACTGGAATCCATAGCGAATGCAGTTGGAGATGTTTCCTGTTTTCTAGATGAAGCTCCTTCCACTTCCTGTGCTCTTTCCTACAGCCAGGCTGTCATCGTCGATGCCTTATACGGTCAGACGGGAAAACTCTTAGTTTGGATTCGTGTTGCGTAACTTTAAACTCTTTAGCGCTCACAGGCATGGAGTTGTAATAAATTTCTGACATGCAGCGACTTGCTTCAGAGCGATCTGAGCAGCTCCTTTGTGTTTTCTCTGAACTCAACACAATGGCTCTGAACCTGATCCAAGCTCCTGAAAGTTTAGCGAGTTCCTCCAGCTGAATGCTAATGACAGCCAGAACAACAAGATCTCCTCGGGCGCAAACCGAAATCACTCTCTCTGTAAAAGCTATTTAGACAAACGCATCAAGCTCGATGGATTTAACAGCAATTTGATTCATTAATAGAGAATTAAGAACCATTATGAAGCATTACAGAGTTTACATGTCCTCCGTTTGACTTAACGGCTGTCCAGGATTTTAGCACCTGATTATAAAGTGCTTAAAGTTTACACAGGAAATAGAACATACTGGGGTGTGTGTGTGTGTGTGTTGTACTGTGAGCTGTGATGTTGTAATTTCCATATCATGATAAATTACTTCACTTTTCTGAAAGATTGCAGACAAACTGATTGCATAATATTTTAAACTAGAAAACTTTTAAAAACCTTTTTTAAGTTATTTTTTTTCTCTTTAGTGAAAATTGAAATAAACTAAAAATGTTCTGATTGCTGAATAAAACTTATGCTGTATTGCCAAAGGTTTTGGGACACCCCTCCTCCACAACCCCATAGAACACCTTTTGGATGAATTAGAGCGGAGACTGCGAGCCAGGCCTTCTCGCCAACATCAGAACAACAAGATCTCCTCGGGCGCAAACCGAAATCACTCTCTCTGTAAAAGCTATTTAGACAAACTGGCATCAGGCTCGATGGATTTAACAGCATTCATTAATAGAGAATTAAGAACCATTATGAAGCATTACAGAGTTTACATATCACAAATGCGCTTCTAGAGGAACGGTCAAAAATTCCCATAAACACACTCCTAAACCTTGTGGAAAGCCTTCCCAGAAGAGTTGAAGCTGTTATAGTTGTAAAGGGCGGGACAACTCCATATTACATTCATGTGCATGTAAAGGCAGACGTCCCAAAACTTTTGGCAATATAGTGTAGCTCTGAAACTAAGTTAGCAGAGTTTGATCCACACTGAAGGAAAACATCCTTTGAATGTGATTGTGGCTTAAATAATGGTTTAGAATTAGAAACGATTTATTTACTTATTTTTCTTTCTGCAGATCTAACTCACAACAGCTCCCCACTATCCTGTAATCATGTCCAACCTTTGCGTCGGAATCAACGGGTAAGAGAACACAAGCAGCACCTGTGTCACGTGGTCAAGAATTTTTATACGTTTTATTTGATTTATTTTTTTAATACATGTTCTGATTTTGTCTTGTCAGATTTGGCCGCATCGGCCGCCTGGTCCTCAGGGCCTGCCTGCAGAAAGGAATTAAAGTCACGGCCATCAACGACCCCTTCATTGACCTGCAGTACATGGTGAGCTTTGAACTGCTGACCTCATGGTGTGTGTGTGTGTGTGTGTGTGTACACATCACAGAGGTCACGTGATGGACTGTGTGTGTGTGTGTGTGTGAGTGAACGTCTCAGAGGTCATGGTGTGTGTGTGTGTGTGTGAGAGAGAATGTTACAGAGGTCATGGTGATGGACTGTGTGTGTTCTACAGGTTTACATGTTCAAGTACGACTCCACCCACGGACGCTACAAGGGGGAGGTGCGTCAAGAGGATGGCAAGCTTATAGTAGACGGTCAGGCTATCTCCGTGTTCCAGTGGTGAGGGTTTTACACACACACACACTCACGCTTCAGACACAGCACAGGATTTAACTGAATCAGCTAGTTTAGTGCTTCTGATTTGCTTAGGAAAAAATTCCAGGTTTGTTACGTGACAGGTGTGTAGTAAAAGAACCGCTTTTGATTTATTCTTCTGAACAAAGAGCCGTAAATCCTCGTGTGTTGTTAGACGGCTTTGTGGTCTGGCGTCAGGACAGAAAAACTGTTTGTGTAGTGGAGCGGGACAGGAAGACATGCTGCTCTCCAAACTCGTCTGGAAACAACACTGCATGAAAAAACCCCACACAGCACCGTCCACATGACGAGGATTTTTACTGTGTGTTCTGCTTCACGGTGCAGATCCTAATCACAATTAATTCTGAATACGCTTAAATAAAAACGCTCAATTTATCCTCGTCTAAAAACATTCCCCTGTCCTCGTCATGGCAGCAGAAGCTTTTATATCAAACCTGTGACTGTGAGGGTTTTATAAATGAAGCACCAGTTGTACTGAACATGCTCTTCCTCCTCCTCTTCCTCCTTTTCTCCTTAGCATGAAGCCCGCCGAGATCCCATGGGGCGACTCCGGCGCTCTGTACGTGGTCGAGTCCACCGGAGTCTTCCTCAGCATCGAGAAAGCCTCTGTACGTCTCATCAGCACACGTCACTGCCAGAAAACATTCACAACTATATCTGTTTCTTCTCCCTGAATCACACGTGTGTGTGTGTGTGTGTGTGTGTGTGTGTGTGTGTGTTATCTACAGGCTCACTTGCAGGGTGGAGCCAAGCGTGTGGTCGTCTCCGCCCCCTCCCCTGATGCCCCCATGTTTGTGATGGGTGTAAACGAGGACAAGTACAACCCCTCCAGCATGACCATCGTCAGGTGAGTTCAGTCTATAAACTGGAACTTCTCTTTATCTTTAACTTCAGACTGGGATTGCACCAACAGATGGTTAGAATTTATTCTAAACTATTTAATTTTCAGGCACGTTGTTTGTTTGTTTGTTTACTTGTTTAGATGAAATCAGTCACAGTGTATAAATGAAATGAATTCCAAATATCTTAGAGTTTAAGTTGAAATTTCTTGTTGCAACCCAGCGTCATTTTAACGGCACGTTTAACTCACAGGATGACTGAGTACTGGACTGTTTCAGTGTTGTGCATGTTCTTTGAGTGTTTTTTATAATAATAACTAATAACGTTAACCCGGATGCTGGTGGTGTT
The DNA here is from genome assembly GCA_033459395.1 of Hemibagrus guttatus. Lineage (NCBI taxonomy): Eukaryota > Metazoa > Chordata > Actinopteri > Siluriformes > Bagridae > Hemibagrus > Hemibagrus guttatus. Next base: position 19,453,992 of record JAUCMX010000020.1, read on the forward strand.
ATGTGACAGCAATGCATCCTGCACGACTAACTGCTTGGCTCCGCTGGCCAAAGTCATCCATGACAGCTTCGGTATCGAGGAGGCTCTCATGGTGAGCATCATTTCTGATATTATTTAGTGTTATTTAAATAATTCCTGCATTATTTTACATATAAGTTTCCAGACACGTTCTCCTCTCAGCCACTCATGCTGGGGCTCTGGTGTTAAACTGTTTTTTTTAATGATGTTTTACTTATTTTCCTGTAAGAATTACACTATAGAAGTACACTTTGCCAAAGGTTTTGGGACACCCCTCTAAATCATTGAACTCAGGTGTTGTTTTTCAGGGGTTGGGCTCGGCCCCTTAGTTCCAGTGAAAGGAACTCTTAATGCTTCAGCATACCAAGACATTTTGGACAATTTCATGCTCCCAACTTTGTGTGAACACTTTGGGGATGACCCCTTCCTGTTCCAACACAAACCTTGTGGAAAGCCTTCCCAGAAGTGTTATAGCTGCAAAGGGCAGGATAACTCCACATTACATTCAAAAGAAAAACATCCCAGCTTTGGTCTGGCTCGCAGTCTCCGCTCTAATTCATCCCAAAGGTGTTCTGTGGGGTTGGGGTCAGGACTCTGTGCAGGCCAGTCAAGTTCCTCCACACCAAACTCACTCATCCATGTCTTTATGGAGCTTGCTTTTTGCACTGGTGTGCAGTCATGTTTGTCCAAAATGTCTTGGTATACTGAAGCATTATGAGTTCCTTTCACTGGAACTAAGAGGCCGAGCCCAACCCCTGAAAAACATCACCTGAACTCAATGATTTGGAGGGGTGTCCCAAAACTTTTGGCAATATAGTGTGTATATATAAATACATAAACTGTTGCGTCTTTAATCCGTTTGCTCCTATGCCATCTCTCTCTCTCTCTCTCTCTCTCTCTCTCTCTCTCTCTCTCTCTCTCTCTCACAGACTACAGTCCATGCCTACACCGCCACCCAGAAGACGGTGGACGGTCCCTCTGCTAAGGCCTGGCGTGACGGCCGCGGCGCTCACCAGAACATCATCCCTGCCTCCACAGGAGCTGCCAAGGCTGTGGGCAAAGTCATCCCCGAGCTCAACGGGTCAGCAGGATGAACACAAGCCTAGATTTTTTTTACACTCTGTTTCTTAAACAGAACAAGCGTGAGAACATTTTTTTCTTCTTTTTGTGCTGCAGGAAGCTGACCGGCATGGCCTTCCGCGTCCCCGTGGCCGACGTCTCCGTGGTAGATCTCACCTGCCGCCTTTCCACCCCTGCCAGCTACGCTGACATCAAGGAGGCTGTCAAGAAGGCTTCCCATGGATCTCTGAAGGGAATTCTGGGCTACACTGAGGACTCTGTGAGTCGAAAGAGAAATCATGTGTCTCATCAGATAAAGTGGTTTGTGCACCACAGCATTAATGCTTACTGTTGTGTGTTTAGGTTGTGTCCTCTGACTTCGTCGGTGACACTCACTCTTCCATCTTTGATGCCGGTGCTGGCATTTCTCTAAACGACAACTTTGTCAAGCTCATTTCCTGGTAAGTTAGACAGCGAGTGAACACACCTTGAGTTCTGGATCCTGATTGGTCAGAAAGTCTTAATTTCAATCAATCAATCAATCAATTAATTAAAGCAGAAGTGACAGAAGCAGAGCTACAAATCACAGGTTCATATTAATATTAATGCATTCATTCTGATGCGTTATCGTTTCTATAGCAACACTGCATGTATATATAAAAATGTGTATTTTGTTCAGATGTTTTCTGTAATAAGTTTATTCAAGTTAAGTTGTCTTTATTTGTCACATATACATTACTGCACAGTGAAATTTTTTCTTCATATACCCCATCCTTGGGGGTTGGGATCAGAGCGCAGGGTCAGCCGTGATACAGTGCCCCTGGAGTAGGGTGGGTTGGGGGCCTTGCTCAAGGGCCCAGCAGTGGCAGCTTTGTGGTGCTGGGGCTTGAACCCTGATCTTATGGTAAACGACCCAGAGCCTTAACCACTTGAGCTACCACCTCCCAGTTTCTTAAGTCTCCAGCAGAATAAAGAGAATAAAGCTGCTATTTTTCAACCTTAAATAAAAAAGTAAACAGCTAAAACGTCGCTCTTTAATAACTAAAGGAATTGTGATCACCAGTACGCCCCTGTGGTCTAAGATAAGAGGAATAAAACGTCACCATGTCCTGTTACGCTAACAATGTGATGTTTTATCTGTTTGTTTGTTTTTGTCACAGGTATGATAACGAGTTTGGTTACAGCCACCGTGTCGCTGACCTGTTAATGTACATGCACTCCAAGGAGTAAAGGTCCGGCTGAGGAACCCAGACCAGATACGCATTCCTTCTTTTACGCACTTATGAGTCATAGCTGAAGCGCTCGCATCCCACAAACTCTCTACAAGACCAGCTAGTCTCTGTAGTGACGTGTGTGTGTGTGTGTGTGTGTGTGTGTGTGTGTGTGTGTTAGAATTCCTTTCACCTTCGGGTGATTTTGAGTTTTTCAGTATTGTGTCTGTCACACCATGAAGCGTTGCTGTAGATGTTCCCATACTGGATGTTACTGTTCTACTGGTGTAATAAGACCAATGTTTAAAGTGAGGAAAGTGCTACTGTCACACAGTTTAAAAGAAACTAACTACCAAATAAATAGTTTGAAAAATACCTGGATGTCTCCGTGTCTATTAATTTGGTACAGAATTTCTTTAACCTCTATTTTGAACATGAACAGAATTACAGGACTGTAATAAAATCACTGGATTTAGTGAGCTTGTTGAAATAAATTGGTGTGTCATGCTACACAAGAAGATAAATGGTTCAGCACACTGACTTGTGTAAGTATTCAGCTCTTTAACTTTTCATACATCTGCTCCTGGAGGAACCCAAAGATCATTACCTGGACAAAGAGAATCATGAAGACCAAGGAGCAATTATCACAAGTCCAGGAAAAAGTTTTGGTAAAGGGTTTGGTTGCAAAAAATGCTTCCAGATTTTGAATGATTCATTTTGTCTGATTTTTGGTGGGAAAAAACCCAAAAAATTTCCCACCACCTCGTGACAGCTCCCACGTAGGGAATCCCCCGGCTGTGACACAGTGCCCAATAGGGAATCTCTCGGCTGTGGCACAGTGCCCTATAGGGAATCTCTCGGCTGTGACACAGTGCCCTATAGGGAATCTCTCGGCTGTGACACAGTGCCCGATAGGGAATCTCTCGGCTGTGGCACAGTGCCCGATAGGGAATCTCTCGGCTGTGGCACAGTGCCCGATAGGGAATCTCTCGGCTGTGGCACAGTGCCCGATAGGGAATCTCTCGGCTGTGGCACAGTGCCCTATAGGGAATCTCTCGGCTGTGGCACAGTGCCCGATAGGGAATCTCTCGGCTGTTACACAGTGCCCTATAGGGAATCTCTCGGCTGTGGCACAGTGCCCTATAGGGAATCTCTCGGCTGTGACACAGTGCCCGATAGGGAATCTCTCGGCTGTGACACAGTGCCCGATAGGGAATCTCTCGGCTGTGGCACAGTGCCCGATAGGGAATCTCTCGGCTGTGACACAGTGCCCGATAGGGAATCTCTCGGCTGTGACACAGTGCCCTATAGGGAATCTCTCGGCTGTGGCACAGTGCCCTATAGGGAATCTCTCGGCTGTGACACAGTGCCCGATAGGGAATCTCTCGGCTGTGACACAGTGCCCGATAGGGAATCTCTCGGCTGTGGCACAGTGCCCGATAGGGAATCTCTCGGCTGTGACACAGTGCCCGATAGGGAATCTCTCGGCTGTGACACAGTGCCCGATAGGGAATCTCTCGGCTGTGGCACAGTGCCCGATAGGGAATCTCTCGGCTGTGACACAGTGCCCGATAGGGAATCTCTCGGCTGTGACACAGTGCCCTATAGGGAATCTCTCGGCTGTGGCACAGTGCCCGATAGGGAATCTCTCGGCTGTGACACAGTGCCCTATAGGCTGTCCCGCATGCAGAAAAAGTGAGACCAAAAAGTGTGTCCTCTAAGGTACTCTGATGTGTTTTAGGGTGCCCTTTTATTATTATTATTATTATTTATTATTATTATTATTATTATTATTATTATTATTATTATATTAAAGGACAGTTGTGTACTTTATATGGGCGTTTCTTTATGTAAATTAGTTTAGAGAAGTGTGGGGTTGATCAGAGTGAAGCGCCTTTACACACAAATGATTGCAGCGACCCCTGGTGGTAGACGTTAAATTAGCTTCTGCAAGATTCTCCAGCCTGCCTCCATTTACCCACCTCTCTCTCTCTCTCTCTCTCTCTCTCTCTCTCTCTGTGTGTGTGCTTTAGTCCTAGGCCTGACTGACTCACCCGAGTTAAATGATCCGATTCTACATATTGACTCATGATTCATGAGTCCGAGGTCTAAATCAACCCGATTCTTATTTGTCCTCTGGCTGCTACAGTTCTCATCGACTGATCACTTTAAAATAAATTTTTCTTGCACTGGTATCTTAAGTCCTGATTCTTTTTCATTTACACAGGGACATGTTCACTGACTCAAAAGGAATCACTGACTCGATTCATTTCAGTGAGTGACTCGACGAAACCCGAGTCTTTCAAAAGAATCGTTTTTGCAACCATTAGTCAGCTTCTTAATAACGAAAGTGAAAGACTTCCGGATTTATGCGAGCAGAGAGCGAGCAGTAAGTTTTCATTTATAAAATATTAAGAACTCGCGAGTCAAATGCTTTAAACTATTATTATGATTTATTATTATAATTATTATTACTTCATTATACTCGAAGCATTCCTTGACGTACTGTAGAAGTGTATTTGCTGTGTGTAGCTGTGTTTAATTATACCTGCAGTAGTCTATAATTGGAGTATAATTGGAGTTACTCAGCTATTCTAATGATTACTAAACACTCAGCTGTTCCATGGAGGTACAGTAAACTGTTAGACGCTCTCTGAAACCAAACAGCCGTTTGTGTACATGAAGGTAGAGCAACCTATTTTCTCTGAAAATTTAAATATAGTGCCATTTCTAATTAAAGTATTAACATGACATGCATCAGTGTTTTATTACAGGTTTTTTTTTTCTTTTCTTCCTAATTTGGTCTTTGCCAGTTCCCACCCATTAGTCTGCCCTAACATACCACAGATAGCTTACCAGCCAGTGAGGGTGAGAGCACTCAGAGGACAGTGTTATCTGCCCCTTACAAACTGGAGCACGGTTTCGAACTCATGATGAAACAAGGAAGTAAACAAGACTTTGAGGTCGTAGCAAAAGGGCCACATCCTTCAATAAGTGTTGATGTTAACGTATTAATGAATAACGTATAAAATGTTCCGAGGAGTTTACCTGGATGTCACAATGTTTGTGGATTCTAGCAACAATGTGCTTTCATTGTGTAAAGGTGACTGTTTTAGAGTCAACCATGAAAAGGCAAGTCTCGAGCCAGACAGCAGAGCAAGATGGAGTTACAAAGCAGCCCAAAAGAACATCAACAGAATCAGCAGTGAGTACTGATCTGTTCTAATCAATCTGTCTTAATGTATATAATCCCCTTTTAGCTCATGAAGGGTGCCAGTGATTGGTGAGATGACGGTGTAGGTTCTTACAGCAATACGGAAAAGATGTGTTCAGAGTTGTAATAAACGAAACAGAGCCTCTGTAGCTGTGCATAATTAAGGCTTATACGTAATGCACTGTTTGTCAGTGAAACAAGTTAGTTCCGTTATATTAGCTATAAAAACACATACCCTTTTTCTTGATTTCTTTCTCTCATCAAGTAAAAAAGACAGAAATATCCTGTAGCTTGTCATGTTACAGAGAAACCAACAAAGAAGCATCAATGCTGTCATGCTCTGTGCTTTGTGCTATGATGTAGATATGACATTTTATGTGTGTGTTTAGGAGCATTTATTTGCAGAGGTTTGTGTCAAGTCTTATAAAGCTTTATGACATTGATACCAAATATTTGAATCAGTAATATTTGAATATTTGGACAATTCAATGCTTATTGTTTATAAAATATTAAAATAATCATTGAAATTGAAACCAGTCATTTCTGGTCATTTAGGCAGAAAGACCAAGCTCTCCTGCTCCCAGCTGTCTGTCCATGAAGAGTGATGCATCCATGGATTTTCTTTACCAATTCAGTGAAGGGAAAAAGATCAGTGGAAGAAGGTTTGCAATTCAGTAATCTCTAACTACTGACCTAAAGCGTTATTTATTTTAATAACAATTTTCAGTTTTTTTCTTTCTTTCTTAAGCACTTTTTATTATGCTTACTTGCAAAAGAAGAACATAAACACCATTCTTCTATAAGGCTTCCCCAGACAGTAAAGGCAAAGTCCATTTGCTTGGAGTCTCTCCTTCTCAGCAGGGGGCAGCTGATGACAAGCAATTTCCATGGGCTGGGAGGAGGCTGGAGGGACACAGGCCTGGGGCACCAGGAGCATCAGGGGATTCTTTCAGCTCATCTCTCCCAAATACGGCGGTCAATGCAGGAGGTCCAGCTCCAACAGCAGTTCGCGGGCAGTGAGCTCGCCCTTGACTTTGGCTGTAAGCCCCCGGTAGAAGGTATCGTATAGGGTGGTGGCGTTCCAACCACTATCGATGGCGGCTGTATGGAACTCTACCATGAACTTTGTGACTGAACGGCCGCCCTGGCACATCTTGAACAACATCCGCACAGCATCTTGCTGGAGTATGGTGGTGTCGAAAACCTTGCGTAGCTACTTGGAGAAGGTATCATAGGAGGTACAGATTGCGGACTGCCGCTCCCACTCTGCAGTTCCCTACAGCTTGGCTTTACCAGAAAGCAGCGAGATGACATAGGCAACCTTGGAATGCTCAGAGGGAAACGAAGAGGGCTGCAGTTCAAACACCACCACACACTGCATCAGGAATGGTCAACAGAGTCCTTGGTCCTTGCAAAGTGCTCTGGATGAGGCAGATAGGACCGGGTAGGACCGGCAAAGGCACAGGCATTGCAGGTGTTGAAGGTGCTTAGACCGCCAGGGTGGATGATGACGACGACTAAGTAGAAGTTGCTGCATGCTTGATACATCTGCTGGGTCCATGGATGGCTGGATGACACTGTCACGAGGCACATTTAGGACCCAAGTGTGAGACACGAAAGGAGCTAGGGAAAGAGTCTTTATTGTAGAGTGACAGGAGTGCAGCCAAACAAGCACCCAAAAAACTCCGGCACAAAATACAGGGCAAAGGTGAAGCACACAGCAGTAAAGTCACAGAATAAAGAGAAGTCAGAATCAGTGGTACTGTGGGTAGAAAACACTGAGAGCACAGCAAAGTTCTTACAAAGAAAAAGTCCAAGGCAACAAATCCGAACAGGGTAATCCAAACACAGCGTGAGCAAATGGTCCAAAGTCCAGCCGAGAAACAACAGCAAAGAAGAATGGCGGGTCTGAGGGTGGGATTATTTGACAGCAACACAGAGAGATCATCTGGTGAGTAAGAGTAAGTACGTCAACAGCGTGTTTACATAGCGCTGAAGGGAGGTGAAGGGAAGTGCGATGGTCAAAAACGGCCACGCGTGCTGACACTATGTCCTCTGGCTACCTGTTTAAAAGTTTTAATGGCTGAGGGAAAGAAGGAGTCCCTTAATCTGGAAGTCCTGCATTTCACATTTCTCCTGTACCTCCGACCTGAGAGTAGGAGTGTGAATAATCCATGTCGGGGATGGGTGGGGTCCTTAAGGATGGAGGCAGCTCTCCTGTGGACTCTGCAGTGGTAAATCATCTGCAGAGAGGGCAGTGGAGTCCTGATGATCTTCTCAGCAGTCTTCACCACTCTCTGCAAATGTTTGCGGCCCCTCACAATAGTGCTGCCATACCACATGGTGATGCAGTTGGTCAAGACACTCAACATTCCTCAGCCTCCTCAGGAAGTACAGCCGCTGTTGTGCCTTCTTAACTAGCTGGGTGGTGTTGAGTGTCCAGGTGAGGTCCTCGCTGATGTGGACCCCCAGGTATTTAAAGCTGCTCACCCTCTCCACTTCAGGCTCTTGGATAAACAGTGTCTGATGAGTTCTCCTCTCCTTCCTCATGTCCACTCATCTCCTTTGTCTTGTCTGTGTTGAGGGTGAGGTTGTTGTCCTCACACCATTTCAAAAGACTGGTCACCTCCCTCCCGTAGGCCGCTTCATCCCTGCAGTGATCCGTCCTATCACTGCGGTATTGTCAGCAAACTTCAGGTTGATGATGTCCTTATGGGACACGACACAGTCATATGTGAACAGTGTGTAGAGGATGGGGCTGCGAACACATCCCTGTGGGGTCCCAATGTTTGTTATGTTGGTGGTTGAGGCCCTATTTCCAATCCTGACAGACTGTGGTCTGCCAGTCAGGAAGTCCAGAAGCCAGTTGCAGAGAATGGAGTGTAGTCCTAGTGCAAACAGTTTGTGGGTGAGGTACTGGGGGATGACCACACTGGAGGTGGAACTGTAGTCGATAAAGAGCATCCTGATGTAGGTGTCCTTATCTTCCAAATGAGTAAGGGAAATATAGAGGGCAGCAGCAGGTGGACCTGTTGGGCCAGTATGCTTACTGCAGGGGGTCCAATGTGTCCGGTATGCTGTTCTGAATGTGGGCCAGCACCACTCTCTCAAAACATTTCATGATGATTGGAGTGAGTGCTACAGGTCTGTAATCGTTCAGGCAGGTCAGGAGCTCTTCTTAGGAAGAGGGACAATGGTTGTGTTCTTGAAACAGGTGGGTATGGTGCTCTGACTGAGGGAGAAGTTAAAGATGGAGGTGAGTACATCAGCCACCTCTGTAGCACAAGCTATGAGGGCACGTCCAGGGATGTTGTCTTGCCCTGCTGCCTTGGGGGCATTGATCTTCCTCAGTGCTTTGTGTATCAGAGCTGATGATACAGTAGGAGGGAAAAAGGGGGATTGAGTGGTCCCAGTGTGTGTGTGTGCCACCTCTCTGTGTTGTTGATGGAAGTGTCGAAATGGGCATAGGATGTGTTGAGGTTATCTGGCAGGCTGTCTGAGGGGCTGATAGTAGTCCTTGTGGTGGTCCTGTTGTCTGTGATGTGCTGCAGGCCTTGCCACATCCACCCGGCATCAGCAGAAGAGTAGAAACCTTAGGGTTAGGGTTAAGGCTAACCCTGATTAGGGTTAGGGTTAGCCCTAACCCTATCCAGCTTCTCTCTATACTGTCTCTTGGCCACTGTAATGTAATTTCTCAGTCCGTACTTTGCAGCTTTGTACTCTGTCTCATTGCCTAAAGTAAATGCAAATGATCGAGCGCACAGCATGTGGTGTACCTGACTGTTTATCCAGGGCTTCTGATTGGGAAACTTTTCTTACTTCCCGTTGTGATGTAATCCTTGCTCTCAACTCATACAGTTTGTTTTCCAGAGATCGCACGTTAGCTAACAAGAGGTTGGGAAGCGGTGGTCTAGCATGGAGCCCCCCCTTTTGCCTCAATTGTGTCACCATTTCCGGAGCACTTTCTTCAGGTCAGCTTCCTCACTCGAGCTCTGTGCTTCAGGGCCTTCCTGGGGGCGGTGGCTGTGGGAGAGGGTAATGATTTGTAGATCTGGAGGTATAAAATCGGTAAATTCAAAATGGTGGCTGAATTGAAGATGTCCAGTAATGCCTGTCTATTGTATGTTAGCAGTGTGTGGCATTTGTAAAGTTGTAAATGGTAAAGTTGCAGGAGTAGGGTACTGAATTTGACTGTATACTCGGCCGCTAGTCTGAACCTTGGCATAACTGCATTAGTTGCACAAACACATCTTTGCCACTTGACAATCGAATACATCCAGTATCAGTTAGGCAAAATGGTTGATGGACTTGCATACCTACACATTGCTGTCCCAAACAGCAGAGGCCCAGTCAAGAGCCCTTCCAGTTAGCAATGACATGATCAGGGTGCACTTGGTGGATTCCTCTTGATAAGCCTCTGCTTGAAACTATAAAAATCTACAGAACAACGCAAAGTCGATACATGGAAATAGCAATCACAATGAGAAACAGAACGGCTTTGTAAGTAGTCGGAACTAACAATACTTCACACAGAACAGCGATGTGAGCATGGTTTAAGAAGGGATAAAACCAGGAAGTGCCTTTTGACCCAGAGCCAGGTCAATATTCAGGAGAGGGCTCCCTCTGAATGTCTGGAAGGGGTATTGCAGGCAAAGTTATTACATCTTTAGGAAGCTCCCTTTTTCTTATCAAACATACCTACTGTTGCATTTCAGACTATTCACACAGTGACACAAAGATTATGCAGAGGGTCTTGGTGTCAACCATGTTAGTTCTTTAGGTCTGAAAAATGACAAAGTTGTATTTTTTTCCTGTCATTTGCAGTGTTGACATAAGAAAACAAGACTTTGCTTCATCAAGTAATCTCTCTGTGGCAAGTGATGAATCAGAACTCATCCAGGATGATGAGGAAACTTTTCTAGGTTTGCACCCATTAGCCCCAGTACCAGTGAGGTCCAAGCCACACGTACCACAACTCTGCCTGCAGCACCACAGGCCTCTGGAAATCTACTGCAAGACAGATCACACACTGATCTGTAAACAGTGCGCAACTGTGGAACATCGAGGACACAACAAAAGCTACACACAGACAGCTAGGGTAAGGTCAAAAAAACTTGCTTTGGTGTTTACAGAAGCTGTGCAGCTCATTCAGGGCTGTTTAATCCATCAGGCATCATAGTTCACATGTTCTTTATAGCATCTGTTAAAACCAAAAAAAGTAGCTTGTCGTATAACAGAGAAAGTGAAAAGGTATGCAAACTCCTCATTAAAGTTACAGATTTACACCACTGACACTGGAGACTCAAAATCTGTAGCTCAGGTGTTACCATAGAAACACTAACCTGTGACTTACACTTACACTACAGTCAGAGCTGCTGTTAAAGAAAATTAATCAACATCTTCTGACCTTTGGTTCCAGGCCCTGCTGGAGCTGGATACGTTGACCTTACTTGAGCAAACGCTGAACAATGTAGACACAAAAAAGTTCATGTCGTATCTGTGCCAAAATTACCCAGAATGCTTTGAGACTGCTCAGGTAACTTGTGATATCCAGGAAGCATCTAAACTCATTCTGGAGAGATTTGGCTCAGATGCAGCTCCAAAGATTGCTCTTAGGGTCATGTTGGAGTTAGGTAAGATCTAACATCTGTTCAGTGAAGCATTTCAAATGAACCTGCTCTAAACTCATTGTTTTATTTAACCGGTTCATTTTTCTTTTCACAGGGAAAAGTCATAAGACCATCCAAGATCATCTTAAATGCAAACTACAGGATCATCTTAGATCCAAATTCCAGTGCATACATGAAGGGAACGCTCAGCAGGGGCACCCGATTCTCCTAAACGATATCTTCACGGAGCTTCACATTACAGAAGGAGGGGATGGAGCTATTAATAAAGAACATGAAATCAGACAAATCGAGGATGCGAGCAAGAACAAAGGCGCTGAAGAGATCTTGATAAAATGCAACAACATCTTTCAACCTTTACCCGGGCAGAACAAACGCATTCGGACGGTGCTAACCAAGGGCATTGCTGGGATTGGGAAAACTGTATCTGTACACAAATTCATCCTGGACTGGGCAGAAGGAAAAGCCAATCAGGATATTCATTACATCTTCCCGCTTCCTTACCGTGACCTGAATTTGAAGGGAAATGGCAAATATAGCATGATGGAGCTTCTTCATCAATACTTTCCAGAACTTAAAGAACTCAGCACTATAAGAAGTGAGGAAGAGAAAATTGTGTTCATCTTCGACGGTCTGGACGAGTGCCGACTTCCACTGGATTTCAGGAACAATGAAATGTGCTGTAACTTGGCAAAGAAAATCTCAGTGGATGTCCTGCTGACAAACCTCATTCAGGGAAACATACTTCCCTCTGCTCTTCTCTGGATAACATCCCGGCCAGCAGCGGCCGATCAGATTCCTCCTGAGTGTGTTGACCAGGTAACCGAGGTCCGCGGGTTTAAAGACTCTGAGAAAGAGGAGTACTTCCGAAAGAGGTTCAACGATCGAGGCCTTGCTGACAAAATCAATACACACATAAAGTCTTCGAGGAGCCTCCACATTATGTGCCATATCCCCGTCTTCTGCTGGATATCTGCTACAGTTCTGGAGAAGATGCTGGGTCAGTCAGACACAGAAGTACCTACAACTCTGACCCAAATGTACAACCACTTTCTTCTCATTCAGACACATCTGAAAAACAAGAAATACCATGGAGTGATTCAGGCCGACACGCACCTGCCCGAATCTGACAAAGAGATGATCTTCAAACTGGCCAAGCTAGCGTTTCTGCAGTTAGAGAAAGGAAATCTGATTTTCTACGAAGATGATTTAACCGAATGCAGCATAGACATTAGCAAAGCCACCGAGTACTCTGCAATCTGCACAAAAATTTTCAAAGAAGAGATCGGATTGTACAGAGAGAACGTCTTCTGCTTTGTACATCTGAGCATTCAGGAGCACTTAGCTGCTGTTTACGCACAACTTAAATTTACGGACAGTCGCTTAAACATCCTTCAAAAGAGCAGCGAGAATCAGAGTAATGTGGTGAAGATGTCAGATTTGCACAAGAGTGCTGTGGATAAAGCACTGAAAAGCGAGAACGGACGCTTTGACCTTTTCCTGCGCTTTCTCCTCGGTCTCTCACTCAACTCCAATCAGGTTCTTTTGAGAGACCTGCTGCCAAAACTCTGTTTGGAGAGTTTGGAGGAAACGGTGGACTACATCAAGGAGAAGATAAGAAAGGAGTCATCGGCTGAAAGGACGATCAACCTGTTCCATTGTCTGAACGAACTGAATTACAACTCGCTGGTGGAAGAAATCCGTAGTTTCCTGAGTTCAGGCAAGCAGTCAGAGACGGAGCTTAAACCTGACCAGTGCTCAGCCTTGGCCTATGTGCTGCTAACATCAGAGGACGTGATGGATGAATTTGACCTGAAGATGTGTAACGCGTCTCCTGAGGGATATCGGAGACTGTTGCCAGTGGTCAAGACCTCGAGAAAAGCCAGGTAAGATTTTTTGAATTGTTAAGTACAAAAGCCAGTGGTTTTTCTGAAGAACAGTAAATTTGGAGTTTTGTATTGTTGATGTTTGTGTTTCCGATTCCTAAATCCCTGACCTTTCCCTGAACAAATGAGTGAATTTCCAAGACATTTTTTGTTGAAATCTCATTGATCTGTTTTATTTTATTTCACAGTCTTGCAGGTGTCAATCTCACCGACGAATCCTGTGAGACCCTAGCCTCGATTCTCCAGTCCACCAACTCCCACCTGGTAGAACTGGACCTGAGCTTTAACAGTTTGGGAGATTTAGGAGTGAAACTTCTCTGCACCGGTCTCTCAAATCCACACAGCAGACTGGAGAAACTGACTCTCAGTCACAACCAGCTGGAACATATCGGAGTGAAGCTGCTGTGCGACTGTCTGATGAGTCCACACTGTAAACTGCAGACACTTGGGTTTGTAATGATTTTGATCATGCCAATACTCATGGCACGTGATGCCAACGCTTATTTCAGTTGAATTTGATGCTGTATATATTTTATAATAAACCGGGACACAATCGTTGTGTTTATAGTTTTTGTACTTTATGCACTGTATGTTTTTGTACTTTTTACCTGTGTGCAGATTGGCTGGTACAAACTTCTCAGAACAATCGTGCGAATTAATGGCTTCAGTTTTCCAATCTGCTAACTCCCACCTGAAAGAGCTCGACCTCGGCTGCAACACAGATATTAAAGACTCCGGAGTGAAGCTTCTCTGTGCTGGACTGATTAGTTTGCAGTGTAAACTTGAGAAACTCAGGTCAATTTACTGTAATCTGCATCCAGTATTTACTTTGTCAATAAAAGATTTATTTAATAAATAATAAAGTAGTTTGGGGTGACATTACAAACTGAAATGTTTTCTGTCACTTTACAGCTTGGACAGATGTGACCTCAGCCATGAATCATGTGAAGCCTTGAAAACTGCTCTCCAGTCATCTAACTCACGCTTGAGAAAGCTAGATCTCAGCTACAACAAGCTCGGAGACTCGGGAGTGCAAGAGCTCTGCGATGGACTAACACATCCAGGCTGTAACCTGGACTTACTGGATCTGAGCTACAACAACCTCGGCCATTCCGGAGTAAAACTTCTCTCTACTGGACTGATGGATCCAGAGTGTAAACTCAAGAGTATAAGGTTTATCATCACAGTTTGTTGGGCTTTTAAAAGCAATCCTGTTTCTGAAGATGTTACTGTACAATTTAGTTCTACACCATGTCATGTATGAGTAAGAGGGAGGACAGCACTTTCCTCTGAGTGTGTTACGCAGCTTTGTCTGAAAAATCGGCAAATTACAAAATTTGTGGGAAAAAATTTGGGGAAAACTGGGGAAAGAAATCAGTTCCAAGTCAAATTCAGCAGAGAACATCCAGTTGAACAAGTAGACTGACTATCTGGCCCAAGTGTGTTGGATTACACAGCTCTCCAGGAACAGAGCCACTGATCAGGAATTTGTGTAGTTTGCTGCAAAGCCTATGTGTAACGTAAGTTGTTGACATGCTAATGTTATTTGCTCATCTCCAGACTTGCTGATGTCGGCATTCCAGAGGAGACGTGTGAAACTCTGGCCTTGGCTCTACAGTCGGAAAACCCACACCTCAGAGAACTCGATCTCAGCAACAACTACATTGGAGATTCAGGAGTAAAGCTGCTCTGTGCTGGATTAATCAGCACAAACTGCTTCCTCGAAAAACTCAGGTAAATACGATGTTTTCATTTTTATTTACAGTGCCTTGCAAAATTATTCATACCCCTTGAACTTTTCCACATTTTGTCACGTTACAACCACAAACGTAAATGTATTTTATTGGAATTTTATGTGATAGACCAGCACAAAGTAGCACATAATGGTGAAGTAGAAGGAAAATGATAAATGGTTTTCAATTTTTTTTTTTTTATAAATAAATATCTGAAAAGTGTGGCATGCATTTGTATTCAGCCCACTTGAGTCAATACTTTGTAGAACCACCTTTTGCTGCAGTTACAGCTGCAAGCCTTTTGGGGTATGTCTCTAACAGCTTTGCACATCTGGAGAGTGAAATTTTTGCCCATTCTTCTTTGCAAAATAGCTCAAGCTCAGTCAAGATTGGATGGAGAGCATCTGTGAACAGCAATTTTCAATTCTTGCCACAGATTCTCAATTGGATTTAGGTCTGGACTTTGACTGGGCCATTCTAACACATGAATATACTTTGATCTAAACCATTCCATTGTAGCTCTGGCTGTATGTTTAGGGTTGTTGTCCTGGAAGGTGAACCTCTGCCCCAGTCTCAAGTCTTTTGCAGACTCTAACATGTTTTCTTCTAAGATTGCCCTGTATTTGGCTCCATCCATCTTCCCATCAATTCTGACCAGCTTCCCTGTCTCTGCTGAAGAAAGGCATCCCCACAGCATGATGCTGTCACCACCATGTTTCATGGTGGGGATGGTGTGCTCAGGGTGATGTGCAGTGTTTGTTTTCCACCACACATAGCATTTTGCATTTAGGCCAATATGTTCAATTTTGGTCTCATCTGACCAGAGCACCTTCTTCCACATTTTCGCTGTGTCCCCCACATGGTTTGTCACAAACTGCAAACGGGACTTCTTATGGCTTTCTTTCAACATTGGCTTTCTTTTTGCCACGCTTCCATAAACGCCAGATTTGTGGAGTGCATGACTAATAGTTGTCCTGTGGACAGATTCCCCCACTTCAGCTTCTTGGTTGTTTCTCTGATTAATGCTCTCCTTGCCCGGCCTGTCAGTTTAGGTGGACGGCCATGTCTTGGTGGGTTTGCAGTTGTGCCATACTCTTTCTATTTTTGGATAATGGATTGAGCAGTGCACCTCTGAGAGCTTCACAGAAAAGCTGTATTTATACTGAGATTAAGGAACTGTATGTTAGCAAAGAATGAAGGAATGTTGCTTGAGATTGATTGTACTATTTAGAATTTCTTTTCTTTGCTGCAGTCTACAATGGTGTAATCTGACAGAGATGTCCGGTTCACACCTGGCCTCTGTTCTGAGTTCACACACTCATTTAACAGAGCTGGAGCTCAGAGACAATGATGTGAAAGATTCAGGGCTGAAGCTGCTTTGTACTGGTCTTCAGGATCCAGGATGCTCGCTGCAGAGACTGGGGTAAGTGCTGAGCCAAGGTGTGTGTTGGTGGTGTATTTAGTAATTGTGAATGAAGTGTAAAGGATGTTTCTCTGCAGTCTTTCAGGGTGTTGTGTTACAGAAGACGGTTGCTTTTCTCTAGCTACAGCTTTAAGCTCAGTTCACTCACAGCTCAGAGAGCTAGACCTCAGCTACAATCATCCAGGAGAGTCAGGAGTGAGACAGCTGTCTGCTGTACGAGATAATCCACACTGTAACCTGGAGAAACTGAGGTGAGTGGAGCAAGGGAAGAAAAGGAACAGCAATCCAATTTTAACCTCTGACATTGGACTGTGCTGCTTCAGGGTCAAAAATGAGTTTAAAATGTGAAGAGAGACATTTTTATTGATTTTCATGGATGAATCATGCACAATGTGAAATATAAATTTCCATGATTAAAAGTTTTGCTTTTAAGCTTGTCTTTAACGACAAAATAGGCTTGTGTGATACTTTAATGAACCTTTAATGAAAAGGTTAGTGTGCTAAATGAATAAGTTATCTCCACACTTATGTGACTTCTCTATTTTTTGTACAGTGTGGATCACTGTGGCGAATGCAGGATCAAACCAGGACTAAAGAAATGTAAGAACATACACGATTGGGTTTAACAGTGTATCACTTATTTTAATTATTATATTTGAATATATTAAGGCACTTTGTAAGAATGTTATTTTAGATATAATGATCTTTACTGAAAATTAGCTTCAGACAACTACATACCTGAGAAATAGTGTAAAAGATCATCTAGTGTTGAGAACTGATTTTGAAGCAACTGTTCCACAGACGCCTGTGAGCTCACCCTGGACCTGAACACAGCACACAGAACAATGCCTCTAAGTGGTGACAAAAAGGTGACAAGGACTCGAGGTCAACAGCCATATCCGGACCATCCGGACCGGTTTGAGTACTACGCCCAGATTTTGTGCAGAGAGCCCCTGAGTGGTGCTCGCTTCTACTGGGAAACTGAGTGGACTGGAAATAACATATACAATGGGGTAACTTACAGAGGTATTAACAGAAAAGGTCGCAGCAATGACTGCAAACTGGGGATGAATAATAAATCCTGGATTCTGTTCTGTTCTAACAACTATGGTTATTATGCCGGTTACAATAACAAAGAGATAGTGGTATCTCCTCCACCAAATCCCTCTAGAAGAATGGGTATCTATTTAGACTGGCAGGCTGGTACACTCTCCTATTTTATCATCTCGTCTGACAGGGTGTATCACACGTACACGTTTCACACAACATTCACCGAGCCCCTGTATCCAGGTTTCCGGGTCGATGACACATTGACTCTGTGTGAGTTAGAATAAAAAAAAAGCATTCACTTTATTGAAATTACCGTATGGTATGGCAGGAATGTAGTCAGAGGTTTTAAAGGAAGTAATAATATGTAGCAGTGTATTGTGCTGTTAAATTAAAAGTAAATCATTTTTGATTGACCTTATTTAACTTGAATCTTATCCTTTTTATAAGTCTGTCTGTAGAATACATCTTTCACGCATTTTAATCAGTATTTATTTTATTTTACTGTATTTGTTTTTTAAAAACATTATTGCAGGGCAGTTCCTTGATATAAGAGGCATAAGCGGTCAACTACAAAAAGCAGACTTTACGTTAATGTAGTTCATTCATTCATTGTCTACTGCTTATCCGATCTATTCTTGGGTCACGAGGAGCCTGTGCCTGTCTTAGGCGTCATTGGGCATCAAGGCAGGATACACACACACACACACACACTCTCATTCACTCACGCAATCACACACTACGGACAATTTAGAGATGCCAATCAACCTACAATGCATGTCTTTGAACCGGGGGAGGAAACCGGAGTACCCGGAGGAAACCCCCGAGGCAAGGGGAGAACATGCTCCCCCCGTTAATGTAGTTACTTTACTTAATTAGGTAACTGACATAACAATGCATCTGTATCTACCTGGGATGTAAAAACACAAAAAGAAAAATGCAGAAGAGGTGAAACGGAGAAAGAAAATGGAAATGGTATTTATATGTATAATTATTTCATTTTTATATTGTTTTTTATTTTGATTTAATTTTGATTTTATTTGTTATTTGAATGTGCATTGTATTTGTTTCACATTTTATAACAGTTATTATTCTTTAGTTTAATTTTTAATACATATTTATTTAGATTTTTTGTTATTTGTTCATTAACTTATGTAGTTTTCTTGTATAGAAATTAAATTCCTTGTGTATGTAGTTCTTGTTCAGTATTTTTATTGTTTATTAAAAGGTTATTTTCCCCACATTAATGTTAATTAAAGTATTAATTCTGGTCATTCTTGCCTAATAATATGACTGAAGTGGGTTGACTGATGTACTCCAAATGTTCCGCAAAGGACTTGCATAATTGTATTTTTACAGAAAATAAATGATGTTTTACAAGTGTCTAATTTTGGAAAGTCCTTCACAAACCGTTTTCAGACCATTTTAATGAGAATACTGTGGGTACTGAGTACTGCTAATTTTTTTTTCTTTTACGCCAAAATGGCCTGAACTGTGAGTCGACTCTCTACTTTTAGTTTGAAAAAGAGCCAATTTGCAGAGCTGATTCAAAGAGCCGACTCACATTCAAAGAGCTGATTCCCAGTACCGAATCGTAACAAACTTTGACTATAAAGGAAAAAGTCAAATAAGACTGAGGTAAAAAGTTGTTAAAATGGCTGTCATTATCATTATTTTTGTTTGTCTTCGTTACCTGTAATGTTAGGTATTGATATCATGTTTCTGCCCCTATTGACATGTACCATATTGTCCAAGACAAGCAGTGACCTGGACAATGAGCTGGATTCTGTTTATAGGGTGCCCTTACATTTATTTAGTTAATTAGTTAGTTAATTAGTTAATTAAAGGAAAGCTGTGTACTTTATATGGCGTTTTGTGGGCGTTTCTTTATACAAATGAGTTTAGAGAAGTGTGGGGTTGATCAGAGTGAAGCTGTGAGCGCCTTTACACACAAGTGGTTACAGCGACCCCTGATGGTAGAAATTATATTAACTTCTGCAGCAAGGTTTCATCCTGTACCACATTCTCTCTCTCTCTCTCTCTCTCTCTCTCTCTCTCTCTCACACACACACACACACACACACACACACACAAACACACAATCTCAATCTCTCTCTCTCTCTCTCTCTCTCTCTCTCTCTCTCTCACACACACACACAAACACACAATCTCTCTCTCTCTCTCTCTCTCTCTCTCTCACAAACACACACACACACAAATACACACACTCTCTCTCATACACACACACACACAAACACACTCTCCCTCTCTCTCTCTCTCTCTCTCTCACACACACACACAAACACTCTCTCTCTCTCTCTCTCTCTCTCTCTCTCTCTCTCTCACACACACAAACACACTCTCCCTCTCTCTCTCTCTCACACACACACACACAAACACTCTCTCTCTCTCTCTCTCTCTCTCTCTCTCTCTCTCTCTCTCTCTCTCTCTCTCTCTCTCCAGCAGATGTATTCAGGGCAAGAAAGCAAGCAAAACTCAAAAACAGGTAAGATCTACAAAGATGAGTAACAATATTTTTTAAAGATTGAAAAATACAAACAATACAAAAAGTTTGCTTTTGTACCTTATTAATATGTCTCTTTCCCCTGGAAATGTGGACATTTGCAAAAACACTTGAGGATACCCTGCAGTAGTTTAAAGTTTCCCCTGCGAGTGTAAAGTTAGACTTAAAAGTAGACGAATCACGAACTCAACGACTCTTCCTATTTTTTATATGCAGGTAGAGGAAGTTACTGCTCTCCATTGTGTCGTTTCAGTAAAAATGTAGAGTGAGAGCAGTAACCTTTTCCTCTATCTGCATGTAAACAAACATACAACTATCAGGCATAACATTATGACCACCTGCCTAATATTGTGTTGGTCCCCCTATTGCTGCCAAAACAGCCCTGACCCGTCATGCACGGTGTATTTTTATTTATTTTTTTTGAACAAAGCCTGTTTATTAATAATTTTACAATATACAAGGAAAAAAATGAAGAAATACAACAACATATCCCAACCCAGCCCTTTACCCATCAGACATTTCAAAGAAAGAAAACATAAGGGGAAAAAAGAGGGGGAAAATAAAATAAATAAAAGAATAAAAAATAATAAAACAAAATAAAATAAGAAAAAATAAATAAAAATAAATAAATAATAATATTTGGGGCTGTGTTCCCTACTTGTGCCTTTCAACAAATGACAAGAAAGGTTGCCAGATTGCATAAAATTTCTGGGAAGACCCTTGCAGAGATGATCTTATTTTTCCAGTTTAAGATACTGCATGATCTCGTTAATCCGATGAAAGAAGGTAGGGGGGTGGGGGTCTTTCCATTTAAGTAGTATTAATCTTCTGGCAAGGAGTGTGCAAAAGGCCAACATTTTACAATTATAGCTACTTATGCACATGTTTTGTGTTGTAACACCAAATATTGCAATAAAAGGAGATGGGTCTACTGGCAAACCTATTATTTCTGGCCCCCTTCCTGATTTCTTATTTTTTTGCATGTTTGTCACACTTTAATGTTTCAGATAATCAAACACATTTAAATATTAGTCAAAGATAACACAAGTAAACACATCATGCCGTTTTTAAATGAAGGTTTTTATTATTAAGGGAAAACAAAATCCAAAACTACATGGCCCTGTGTGAAAAAGTGTTTGCCCCCTAAGCCTAATAACTGGTTGGTCCACCCTTAGCAGCAACAACTACAATCAAGCGTTTTCCATAACTTGCAATGAGTCTGTTACAGCACTGTGGAGGAATTTTGGCCCACTCATCTTTGCAGAATTGTTGTAATTCAGCCACATTGGAGGGTTTTCGAGCATGAACCACCTTTTTAAGGTCATGCCACAGCATCTCAATGGGATTGAGGTCAGGACTTTGACTCGGCCACTCCAAAGTCTTCATTTTGTTTTTCTTCAGCCACTCAGAGGTGGACTTGCTGGTGTGTTTTGGATCATTGTCCTGCTGCAGAACCCAAGTTCACTTCAGCTTGAGGTCACAAACAGATGGCCGGACATCCTCCTTCAGGATTTTTTGGTAGACAGCAGAATTCATGGTTTCATTTATCACAGCAAGTCTTCCAGGTCCTGAAGCAGCAGAACAGCCCCAGACCATCACACTACCACCACCATATTTTACTGTTAGTATGATGTTCTTTTTCTGAAATGCGGTGTTACTTTTACGCCAGACGTAATGGGACACAGACCTTCCAAAAAGTTAAATTTTTGTCTCGTCAGTCCACAGAGTATTTCCCCAAAAGTCTTGGGGATCATCAAGATGTTTTCTGGCAAAACTGAGACGAGCCTTTATGTTCTTTTTGCTCAGCAGCAGCTGCCAGGCAAACCATTTTTGCCCAGTCTCTTTCTTATGGTGGAGTTATGAACACTCACCTTAACTGAGGCAAGTGAGGCCTGCAGTTCTTTGGATGTTGTTGTGGGGTCTTTTGTGACCTCCTGGATGAGTTGTCGCTGCGCTCTTGGGGGTAATTTTGGTCGGCTGGCCGCTCCTGGGAAGGTTCTCCACTGTTCCATGTTTTCGCCATTTGTAAATAATGGCTCTCACTGTGGTTCGCGGCAGTCCCAAAGTTTTAGAAATGGCTTTATAACCTTTTCCAGACTGATAGATCTCAATTACCTTCTTTCTCATTTGTTTTTGAATTTCTTTGGATCTCGGCATGATGTCTCACTTTTGAGGATCTTTTGGTCTACTTCATTTTGTCAGGCAGGTCCTATTTAAGTGAGTTCTTGATTGTGAACAGGTGTGGCAGTAATCAGGCCTGGGTGTGGCTAGAGAAATTGAACTCAGGTGTGATAAACCACAGTTAAGTTATGTTTTAACAGGGGGGGCAAACACTTTTTCACACAGGGCCATGTAGTTTTGGATTTTGTTTTCCCTTAATAATAAAAACCTTCATTTAAAAACTGCATGATGTGTTTACTTGTGTTATCTTTGACTAATATTTAAATGTGTTTGATTATCTGAAACATTAAAGTGTGACAAACATGCAAAAAAATAAGACATCAGGAAGGGGGCCAACACTTTTTCACAACACTGTATATATATACTGTACATACATACATACACACACACACATCCACAAGCACAATTGTCCATCATGTAATATCACTATTATCACTAAGTTATACCCAAAGACCCAATGTCTTTTATAACCGTTAGAATGAAGTAAGTTGCATCTCTGCATCCTCACTTTCCAAGAAGGACAAACGTTAGGATGTATAAAGTTCTGTAATGTGAGACCAAGGAATTTGCATCTGGCCAGTAAATTAGAAAGAGTTCCATAGTCTTAAGCACTGGTCTCTGTCAAAATATGAAAAAGGCAAGGATCAAAAGGAAAGTGATTGGTGTTGCAATCACTTCTCTGCTTCCTCACCTTGAATCATGGACTTCACGTAGGTCATTGCTTTCTGTGGATCCAGGAATTCCTTATTATCTCCCTTGTAAGTGATTCGGAGTCGAGCTGGAAACACTAACCCGTATCAGACATCACGTTTGCCTCGCAGCAGATTTCTGACATCACTGAAAGCAGCCCGCACTCTGGAAACATTCGCGGTGTAATCTGGAAAGATGACTATCGGCTCACCTTTATATCGGAGTGGGCTTTGTTCGCAGGCTCGGCAAAGGACGTGTATGCAATCCTGATAATAGTGGAGTTTAGCAATGTCTTTCTCTAGGTTTAGAGCCTCTTTCAGGAGCTTAGAGACTGCAACAGTAGAATTCAAACCGGTTTCCTCTGGTATCCCCACAATACGTATATTGCATCTCCTCATCCTTCCTTCTAAATCATCGCTCTTTTCTTAAATCTGTAATTGTCTGTAATTGGCTCTGTTTTTAAATCTGTAATTGTCGTCTTTAATGAAAAAGTCTCGTCCAACCATGTTGACAGTCCTTCTTTTACATCGCAGATAGTGGTTTTCATATTATCCATTTCAGAGCGGATCGCCACCGTGTTGTTTGCAATCTCCAATTTTACTTCTGTTAACTCGTTCTTAAGAGAGTTGAAGTCTTCAGAAAGAGCATTTTTAAGTTCCGCCCTGATTACAACCAAGATTTCCTCTCTCAGAGAGGCTAAAATATCTGCTTTCCAACCCTCCATACCTGTCGCTGATTCTGGCCGTGGAATGCAAGGTGAGGCATCGGAGGCAGAGAGGGCTTGTACCGAGGTTGCCTTCGGCCTAGTGCCTGTAGGGCCGCCGTATTTAAATTTAAGCAGATTAGTCGCCATTGAAAAAGCCGACACAGTTATCAGTTGTTCAGAATGGTCTTACGGGTATTAGAGGACAATGTTCACAATAAATCTGTCAAAAGTGCGTTGTAAAGTAATAATTTTAAAAGAAGCCATACGGAAGCTAAGTTCCACACGTCTTACTACATTGTATGCTTACCAGCACCCGTCATGCACTGTGTATTCTGACCCCTTTCTATCAGAACCAGCATTAACTTTTTCAGCCATCTGAACAACAGTAGCTCATCTATTGGATTGGACCACACGGGCCAGCCTTCGCTCCCCACGTTCATCAATGAGCCTTGGCTGCCCATGACCCTGTCTCCGGTTCACCACTGTTCCTTCCTTGGACCACTTTTGATAGATAATGACCACTGCAGACCGGGAACACCCCACAAGAGCTGCATCACAATGTGGCCCTTCATCAAACTCACTCAAATCCTTACACTTGTCCATTTTTCCTGCTTCTAACACATCAACTTTGAGGACAAAATGTTCACTTGCTGCCTAATATATCCCACCCACTAACAGGTGCCATGATGAGGAAGATAATCAGTCTTATTCACTTCACCTCTCACTGCTCAGAATGTTATGGCTGATCGGTGTAATATAAATGATCAGAGCTCAGTTTAACATCCGATCATGAACCACATTCAACCTGTACTGTCTTGTGTTGTTTTTTGTATTTTCTGTTTCTGCACTGTCTTTGTCTCGCACTGTTTGTACCTGGTTGGACAGGTTGCACTTTGTGTAGCTAGGACAAACTTCCTGTCTCTAGCTCTGTGTTGTTGTTGTTTCTGTTTTGTAGTTATATGTTGTATGTTGTCTATGTAGCACCAGGGTCCTGGAGAAAAGTTGTTTGAAAAGTGAACGTATCAGGCCACAGAATCACTGCTTGTGGTCAGAGCAGCTCGAGAAACAATACTGCATAATATGCATCAAAAGCTTTCATGCTTCCTAAAGTTTATAATGTTCTATAAGGACACCTGCGAGTTTCCTTTAAGTCAAATCATGTGAATAAGTTGGTAGAGTTCCAGCAACCTGTTTTCATTAAAATTTAAATATAGTAGCATTTAATTAATGAATGTTTTAACATGACATACACCAGTGTTTTATTACAAGCATATATATTTTTTTCTTTTCTTACTAATTTGGTCTTCTTTGGTCTTTGGTTCCCACACACCAGTCAGCTCTGCCCTAACATATGACAGATAGCATACCAACCAACCAGTGAAGGTGAAAGCACTCAGAGGAAAGTGCTAACTTCCTCATATATGACCCTCACAAACACCCACCATTTCCTAGTGTCCTGACGGCGGTGTCGAACTAATGATAAAACCGTGAAGTAAACAAGACACGGAGGTCACTGCAAAAGAATCACGAATCAGCAGTGAGTACTGATCTGTTCTTATCCATCTGTCTTACTGTATACAATCCCCTTTACCTCATGAAGGGTGCCACTGATTGTAGACATGACAGTGTAGGTTCTTACAGCAGTATGGAAAAGATGTGTTCAGAGTTGTAACAAACAAAACACTCATATCTAACACATTTAAGTAAAATTTTGTTCTGTTAGAAGGCTTTATAAGGCTTTACACGGCCTCTGTAGCTGTAAATGAATGTTCACAAACACACACACGATGGCATCGTATAAGGCTTATACATAATGCACTGTTTGTCAGTGGTTACGTTATAGCAGCTATAAACAGTTGTTTGTAATCTTCAAGAAAAAGAAGACAGAAATTGGTGGCTCAGTGGTAGGTTTCTCGCCTATCATGCAGAAGGCCTGGGTTCGATTCCCAGCCAATGCCTCAACCCCAGCCAATGCCTCAACCCCAGCCACTGGATGCAGTGCCGGTCCCAAGCCCGGAAAAATGGGAGGGTTGCGTCAGGAAGGGCATCTGGCGTAAAACGTTTGCCAAGTTGTTGTGCGGACCAGTTGGTCTGCTGTGGCGACCCCGAACAGGGAGCAGCCGAAAGCAAGGATGATGATTCTATGGTTGCTTGCAAAAGAAAAACATAAACGTCGATCTTACCACAGCTGTCCCTTTTTTTTAATCTAACACACCTACTGCTGCATTTCAGTCTGTTCACACAGTGACACAAAGATGATGCAGGGGTCATGTCAGATGTGTTTTTTAGGTCTCTAAAGTGACAAAGTTGTATTTTCTTCCTATCATTTGTAGGGTTGAGAAAGAAAGACTAAACTTAGCTTCACAAAGTAATCTCTCTGTGATGAGTGATGAGTCAGAGTCAGAACTCATCCAGGATTACTACATTTTCACCCATTAGCCCCAGTACCAGTGAGGTCCAAGCCGCACGTACCACAACTCTGCCTGCAGCACCACAGGCCTCTGGAAATCTACTGCAAGACAGATCACACACTGATTTGTAAACAGTGCGCAACTGTGGAAGATCAAGGACACAACAAAAGCTATACACAGACAGCTAGGGTAAGGTCAAAAAAACTTGCTGTGGTGTTTACAGAAGCTGTTCAGCTCATTCAGGGCTGTTTAATCCATCAGGCATCATAGTTCACATGTTCTTCATAGCAGTCTCTTGTTTCTCTCTTGAAGTTAAGACCAAAAAAACTAGCTTGTCATGTAACAGAGTTAGTGAAAAGATGTTTAAACTCCTCATTAAAGTTACAGATTTATACCACTTACACTGGAGACTCCTTTCATAAATGTTAACTACACATAGTGTCAGGAATGACAGAACAAAAGATAATGATATTAAAAAAAGGGCAGGCTCACAGGGAACAAGGGGAACTAGAGAGACCATCAACCAACCAGTGAACAGGTTTGTGCCAGCTTGAGGTGGGAAATGTGGAACGTGTGGGGGGGTGGGGGATTGTGAGGGCCCTGGAGATCCTGAGGTGAACAGCCATGAGATCTTGGTAATGGGGAATCGCCCAACAAAGCAAAGACCCAGCTTCTGGCAGGCGATCACAGGGGTAAATCAAGGGATGGGAAGCCAGATTCTTTGGGCGATGCGGTAGAGGGGAGCAGGACGGTGCTGATTGGCCCAGCGAGCGTAGCTTTGGGATGACTTAAGCAGTGTGACTCGGGCCCTTCTCCAGACACATCTACAGCGCTTGACCAGGTCATGGGCAAAGGGGACCAAGTCCTCCAGCTCCTGGTAAGTGAACAGAGGGGGTTGGTAACCATAAATGGCTTGTAATGGGGACAGACCTGTGGCAGCAGATGGCAGGGAATTGTGGGCCTACTTAACCCAGACCAAGTTCAAAGGGATGAGGGGATTCGTAGTCCGGTTTCGAGTTCCTTTAGTCCTGCATTGGGCGTGAAGCAGCTGTTACCATAGAAACACTAACCTGTGACTTACACTTACACTACAGTCAGAGCTGCTGTTAAAGAAAATTAATCAACATCTTCTGACCTTCGGTTCCAGGCCCTGTTGGAGCTGGATACGTTGACCTTACTTGAGCAAACACTGAACAATGTAGACACAAAAAAGTTCATGTGGTATCTGTGCCAAAATTACCCAGAATGCTTTGAGACTGCTCAGGTAACTTGTGATATCCAGGAAGCATCTAAACTCATTCTGGAGAGATTTGGCTCAGATGCAGCTCCAAAGATTGCTCTCAAGTTCATGTTGGAGTTAGGTAAGGTCTAACATCTGTTCACTGAAGCATTTCAAATGAACCTGCTCTAAACTCATTGTTTTATTTAACCGGCTAATTTTTCTTTTCACAGGGAAAAGTCATAAGACCATCCAAGATCATCTTAAATGTAAACTACAGGATCATCTTAGATCCAAATTCCAGTGCATACATGAAGGGAACACTCAGCAGGGGAACCCGATTCTCCTAAACGATATCTTTTCTTGCGCTTTCTCCTCGGTCTCTCACTCAACTCCAATCCGGTTCTTTTGAGAGGCCTGCTGCCAAAACTCTGTTTGGAGAGTTTGGAGGAAACGGTGGACTACATCAAGGAGAAGATAAGAAAGGAGTCATTGGCTGAAAGGATGATCAACCTGTTCCATTGTCTGAACGAGCTGAATTACAACTCGCTGGTGGAAGAAATCCGTAGTTTCTTGAGTTCAGGCAAGCAGTCAGAGACGGAGCTTAAACCTGACCAGTGCTCAGCCTTGGCCTATGTGCTGCTAAAATCAGAGGACGTGATGGATGAATTTGACCTGAAGATGTGTAACACCTCTCCTGAGGGATATCAGAGACTGTTGCCAGTGGTCAAGACCTCGAGAAAAGCCAGGTAAGATTTTTTTGAATTGTTGGGTCACACACAGACACAACTCTTATCAGCTCTTTTCTGCCTACGTGATCACACAGACATCCTTGATTGGCTAGTGTCTCTGTGAGAGTGAGAGTATGTCCCGCCCACCAAAAGAGCCCAGCTAGTTTTGCTCTGTTGGACAGTGGTGGCCAGTAGTTAGCCTGTTCTAGTTAGGGGCAGTAAGAGTGTTGTTACAGTTACGGTGTGGGTACAGAATGTAAGCTGTTTTTATTTTAAGTACAAAAGCAAATGATTTTTCTGAATAACAGTAAATTTGGAGTTTTGTATTGTTGATGTTTGTGTTTCCGATTCCTAAATCCCTGACCTTTCCCTAAACAAATGAGTGAATTTCCAAGACATTTTTTGTTGAAATCTCATTGATCTGTTTTATTTTATTTCACAGTCTTGCAGGTGTCAATCTCACCGACGAATCCTGTGAGACCCTAGCCTCGATTCTCCAGTCCACCAACTCCCACCTGGTAGAACTGGACCTGAGCTTTAACAGTTTGGGAGATTTAGGAGTGAAACTTCTCTGCACCGGTCTCTCAAATCCACACAGCAGACTGGAGAAACTGACTCTCAGTCACAACCAGCTGGAACATATCGGAGTGAAGCTGCTGTGCGACTGTCTGATGAGTCCACACTGTAAACTGCAGACACTTGGGTTTGTAATGATTTTGATCATGCCAATACTCATGGCACGTGACGCCAACGCTTTTTATTTCAGTTGAATTTGATGCTGTATATATTTTATAATAAACCGGGATACAATCGTTGTTTATAGTTTTTGTACTTTATGCACTGTATGTTTTTGTACTTTTTACCTGTGTGCAGATTGGCTGGTACAAACTTCTCAGAAAAATCGTGCGAATTAATGGCTTCAGTTTTCCAATCTGCTAACTCCCACCTGAAAGAGCTCGACCTCGGCTGCAACACAGACATTAAAGACTCCAGAGTGAAGCTTCTCTGTGCTGGACGGATTAGTTTGCAGTGTAAACTTGAGAAACTCAGGTCAATTTACTGTAATCTGCATCCAGTATTTACCTTGTCAAAAAAAGATTTATTTAACAAATAATAAAGTAGGTTGGGGTGACATTCATTCATTGTCTGCCGCTTATCCGAACTACACTCGGGTCACAGGGAGCCTGTGCCTATCTCAGGCGTCATAGGGCATCAAGGCAGGATACACTCTGGACAGAGTGCCAACCCATCACAGGGCACACACACACACTCTCATTCACACACTACGGACAATTTAGAGATGCCAATCAACCTACCATGCATGTCTTTGGACTGGGGGAGGAAACCCCCGAGGCATGGGGAGAACATGCAAACTCCACACACACATGGTGGAGGCGGGAATCGAACCCCCAACCCTGGCGGTGTGAGGCAAACGTGCTAACCACTAAGCCACCATGCCCGGTTGGGGTGACATTACAAACTGAAATGTTTTCTGTCACTTTACAGCTTGGACAGATGTGACCTCAGCCATGAATCATGTGAAGCCTTGAAAACTGCACTCCAGTCATCTAACTCGCTGTAATGGCGCGCCGCCAGCACCGGAAGAAGACGGATCCATTCACCGAGCCGGCGATAGGGAGAGAGCAGAAGCGTAATCCAAAGAAACAGGCGGAGAGTCGGCAACGGGAAAGCAGTAATCCAAGGCGTTAAACAGTAAAGGGTAATCCGAAAGAGAAGTCCGATAAACAATCCAAGCCGTGTCAAAGAAAATCCAAAAGAAGCAGCGATATCCAGTCCAGGTCATACACAATAATCCGTCAGAAATATCACACAGATAATGCTCAGCAAGCTCCATAGAAAAACAATACCTCGCGACGAGCAGGAAGTGCGCACCCATATTTGAGCCCGCTGAAACCGGAAGTGGCTCAAAACATGGGCAACAGCTCCCTCTCGCGGTCAAATCTCGGGCGAGTCGTGACAGAGCCCCCCCCTCTAGGAACACCTCCGGGGGTTCTGCGCCGGGGTGGGTCTAGTCGGGTGGCCGCGGTGGAAGTCCTCGATCAGCGAAGGATCCAAGATGTCGGCGGCATCCACCCACGATCGCTCCTCGGGGCCGTACCCCTCCCAGTCCACGAGATACTGGAGGCGTGACCGCACCCGTCTGGAGTCCAGCAGGGACTGCACCTGGTATGCAGGCGACCCCTCAATGTCAAGGGGCGGCGGCGGGTCCCCACCGACCACCGACTCCCCAGTGGAAGAGTGCGCTGGCTTGAGAAGGGATGCGTGGAAGGTGGGGCAGATGCGATAAGATGCCGGGAGCCGAAGACGGTACGCCACCGGATTCACCTGGCGGATGATCTCAAACGGGCCGATGAATTTGGGGCTGAGTTTCCAGCAGGGCAGTTTGAGGCGGAGGTTCCGAGTAGACAGCCACACCCTCTGCCCGACTTGGTAGGCAGGGTGCAGGCGACGATGTCGGTCGGCCTGGATCCTCTGCCTCCTCACTGCCCTCTGCAGCCGCACATGAGCTCGCTCCCAGACCTCCTGACTAAGTCTATACCACTCCTCCACAGCCGGGACGCTGGAGGGTTTCCCCGACCAAGGGAACAGCGGGGGCTGGTACCCCAGCACACACTGGAATGGCGTCAGGCCCGTGGAGGAGTGCATGAGGGAGTTCTGGGCGTACTCGGCCCAGGGCAGGAACTCACTCCACCTGTGCTGCTCCCTGCTGCAGTAACTCCACAGGAAGCGACCTATCTCCTGGTTGAGGCGCTCCGCCTGACCGTTAGATTGGGGGTGGTGGCTCGAGCTCAAGCTCACCCCTATGTCCAGCCGTGCACACAGCGCTCTCCACACCCGAGAGGTGAATTGCGGGCCCCGGTCCGACACGATGTCCTCTGGGAGACCAAAGTTCCTGAAGATGTGGCAGAACATAGCGTCCGCTGTCTGCATGGCTGTAGGTAATCCTTTGAGGGGAACCAGCTTACACCCCTTAGAGAAGCGGTCCACCACCACCATGATTGCCGTAAAGCCCCCGGAGTCCGGCAGGTCCGTAAGGAAGTCTACGGAGAGGTGTGACCAGGGGGGCCGGGGTACCGGGAGAGTACTCGTGCACCCACTGCATAACCTGAGGCCGGAATTGCTGAGGAACGAAGAGTCTGCGTGGGGGGCAGCCAGCGGGGGGCGTCTCATCGGCGTGAGCCCGCCGAATCTCGTCCACAAGATCCCACCGGACCGGTGCTAGCAGAGCGGCAGCTGGCAGGATGAGATCGAGTTGTCCGGAGTCACCAGCCCCCTCAGACTGCTGGGATAGAGCGTCCGCCTTGCCATTCTTGGACCCTGGGCGGTAGGACACCGTGAACTGAAAACGGGTGAAGAACAGGGCCCACCTGGCTTGCCTGGGATTCAGACACTTGGCCCCGCGCAGGTACTCTAGATTACGGTGAAGTGCTCCCTCCAGCCAGTGGCGCCACTCCTCCAGCACGGCCTTGATAGCCAGCAACTCCCGGTTGCTCACATCGTAATTGACCTCCGCGGTCGTGAGCTTCCGGGAGTAGAAGGCGCAGGGGTGAACCCTCCCGGGGTCGCCATGTCGCTGGAAGAGCACTGCTCCGAGCCTACTGCTGGAGGCGTCCACCTCTACCACGAATGGCCTGTCGGGGTTAGGGTGACACAGGATGGGGGCCATGGTGAAGCTGTTCTTGAGCCGCTGGAAGGCCGCCCGAGCCTGGTTCGTCCAGGTTAGTCTCTTGGGCTTCCCCCTCAGGAGGGATGTCAGTGGGGCTGCCACTGAGCTATAGTTCCTAATAAACCTCCGCTAGAAGTTGGCGAAGCCAAGGAACCTCTGCAGCTCTCATATCGTGGATGGAGCAGGCCACTCCGTCATGGCCCAAACCTTGTCTACGTCCATCTCTACTCCCCGACGGGAGATTACGTACCCCAAGAAGGTCACCGTGGCCTGGTGGAACTCGCACTTCTCCAGTTTCACGAGTAAGTGATGTCGCTGCAGCCTGGCGAGTACCTCCCGGACCTGGCGTACGTGGCCCTCCATGGAGGTGGAATATACCAGGATGTTGTCGATGTAGGCGATGACACCCCTCCCCAGGAGGTCCCGGAAGACCCCGTTAATAAGGGCCTGGAATACCGCTGGAGCGTTGGTGAGGCCAAAGGGCATTACGCAGTATTCATAGTGTCCATGCGTCGTGTGGAACGCCGTCTTTCACTCGTCGCCCTCGCAGATGCGGACCAAGTTGTAGGCGCTCCGGAGGTCGAGTTTAGTGAACACCCGTGCCCCACGCAGCTGCTCCAGTGCCGCGGGTACCAGCGGCAGGGGGTAAGGGTACCTGACGGTGATGGCGTTCAGGCCCCGGTAGTCGATGCACGGACGGAGCCCCCCGTCCTTCTTTTCAACGAAGAAGAACCCCGCGGCGGCCGGTGACGTAGACGGTCGGATGTGGCCCGCTGCCAAGGCTCCCTCGATATAGTCCTCCATAGCTTTGGACTCAGGGAGTGACAGTGGGTAGATCCGGCCCTTGGGGAGAGAAGTGTTCGGCAACAGGTCGATGGCGCAGTCCCAACCCTGATGCTCCGGCAGGCGCGACGCCCTCTCCTCACTAAACACCCTGTCGAAGTCTGCATACAGCTGAGGAAGGCGTCCGTGAGCCCCGGGGTTTACCTCCTCGATGCTGCACGTCCGACAGGACCTGGACACTGGGTTCCTCAGGCAGTCTCTCAGGCAGGCAGGTGACCAACGTGTCAGTTCTCCCGTGCGCCAGGAGATCTGGGGGTCGTGGCGCCTTAGCCACGGGAATCCCAGAATCACAGGGTTCGCCGGGGAGGAGGTCACATAGAAAGTCAGCCGCTCGTGATGGAAGAGGCCTACCTGGAAACCCAGCTGCCCTGTCTGGCGTTTGAGGTAGCCCTCCCCAATCGGCTGACTGTCGATGGCCGTGATCCTTAAAGATGATACACGGGGGAGGTGGAGATCCCAAGTTCCTCCACCAACGCCCCGTCAATCAGGTTCACGGCCGCCACAGAGTCAATTAATGCTGGAACACGGACACAACGATCAGAAAACAAAAGGGACACCGGAATGGTGAGACTCAGAAGAAGAGAGCGGTCACCCACCTGGGTATCAGAGGCCCTCTCCGGACAGCGGGGACTGAGGTGGCCGGAGGACCCGCAGTTGTAGCACCACCTCAGGGGTCCACGGGGTCGACGTTCCTCCTCCGCCAACCTAGATCTCCCCAGCTGCATGGGCTCCGGGTCCCTCTCACCCCGCCCAGGGTAGTCCATTCTGACGCGGGGGCATGAGGTGGCCATGTCAGAGGCCCCGGTCCGGCGTTGGCGCCGCAGGTTGTCTAGGCGAATGGCGGTGGCCACAAACTGGGAGAGGGAAGTGGCTTCTACATGACATGCGAGTTCCATCTGGAGGGCGGGGTTCAAGCCGGCGCGGAACACGGCCCAAAGCGCCGTGTTGTTTTACTCCAACTGCGCCACCAGAGTCCAGAACCGGATGGCATAATCGGCGGACTCCGAACCCTGACGTATCTCCATCAATTGGACTGAAATGTCCTTACCGCCCGCGGGATGCTCAAACACCTTGCGGATCCCCTCCTCAAAGTGGGAATAGGACACCCGTATCAATGGGTCAGCGTCCCACACCGCCGAAGCCCATTCAAGGGCTTTCCCCGTAAGCAGTGAGAGCAGGAACGCGCATTTAGTTCCATCCTCGCGGTAAATCCCCGGCTGGTGTGAGAAAAACACCTCACATTGGCGTAAAAACCCTCGACAGCGATCAGCAGACCCATCAAATTTCTCAGGCAATGCCAACCGGGGTAACTCATCGCATGCTATCGGCGTTTCCCGCGATGTTGCAGCGGTCGCGTTGCTCAGCTGGATCGTTAGCACTTCCAGCTGATCCTGAAAGGCGCGAATGAGCAAGTCTTGCCGCACAATAATCTCGCGCAGCTCTGCTGGATCCGTAGTTGGCGAGGTATTCTGTAATGGCGCGCCGCCAGTGCCGGAAGAAGCCGGATCCATTCGCCGAGCCGGCGATAGGGAGAGAGCAGAAGAGTAATCCAAAGAAACAGGTGGAGAGTCGGCAACGGGAAAGCAGTAATCCAAAGCGTTAAACAGTAAAGGGTAATCCGAAAGAGAAGTCCGATAAACAATCCAAGCCGTGTCAAAGAAAATCCAAAAGAAGCAGCGATATCCAGTCCAGGTCATACACAATAATCCGTCAGAAATATCACACAGATAATGCTCAGCAAGTTCCATAGAAAAACAATACCTCGCGACGAGCAGGAAGTGCGCACCCGTATTTGAGCCCGCTGAAACCGGAAGTGGCTCAAAACACGGGCGAACAGCTCCCTCTCGCGGTCGGATCTCGGGCGAGTCGTGACACTCGCGCTTGAGAAAGCTAGATCTCAGCTACAACAAGCTCGGAGACTCGGGAGTGCAAGAGCTCTGCGATGGACTAACACATCCAGGCTGTAACCTGGACTTACTGGATCTGAGCTACAACAACCTCGGCCATTCCGGAGTAAAACTTCTCTCTACTGGACTGATGGATCCAGAGTGTAAACTCAAGAGTATAAGGTTTATCATCACAGTTTGTTGGGCTTTTAAAAGCGATCCTGTTTCTAAAGATGTTACTGTACAATTTAGTTCTACACCATCTCATGTATGAGTAAGAGGGAGGACAGCACTTTCCTCTGAGTGTGTTACACAGCTTTGTCTGAAAAATCGGCAAATTACAAAATTTGTGGGAAAAAATTGGGGAAAACTGGAGAAAAAAATCAGTTCCAAGTCAAATTCAGCAGAGAACATCCAGTTGAACAAGTAGACTGACTATCTGGCCCAAGTGTGTTGGATTAAATTCTGATTTCCAGCTCTCCAGGAACAGAACCACTGATCAGGAATCTGTGTAGTTTGCTGCAAACCCTATGTGTAACATAAGTTGTTGACATGCTAATGTTATTTGCTCATCTCCAGACTTGCTGATGTCGGCATTCCAGAGGAGACGTGTGAAACTCTGGCCTTGGCTCTACAGTCAGAAAACCCACACCTCAGAGAACTCGATCTCAGCAACAACTCCATTGGAGATTCAGGAGTAGAGTTGCTCTGTGCTGGATTAATCAGCACAAACTGCTTCCTCGAAAAACTCAGGTAAATACGATGTTTTCATTTTTATTTACAGTGCCTTGCAAAATTATTCATACCCCTTGAACTTTTCCACATTTTGTCACGTTACAACCACAAACGTAAATGTATTTTATTGGAATTTTATGGGCGGCACAGTGGCTTAGTGGTTAGCACGTGGTTAGCTCTCACTCACTGTGTGTGTGCAGTTTACATGTCCTCCTCGTGCTTGGTGGGTTTCCTCCCACAGTCCAAAGACATGCTTCTAGGCTGATTGGAGTCTCTAAAATTGCCCGTAGTGTGTGATTGTGTGAGTGAATGTGTGTGTGCCCTGTGATGGGTTGGCACTCCGTCCAGGGTGTATCCTGCCTTGATGCCCAATGACACCTGAGATAGGCAGATAGGTACAGACAATGGATGGATGGAATTTTATGTGATAGACCAACACAAAGTAGCACATAATGGTGAAGTGGAGGGAAAATGATAAATGGTTTTCAATTTTTTTTTTTTACAAATAAATATCTGAAAAGTGTGGCATGCATTTGTATTCAGCCCACTTGACTCAATACTTTGTAGAACCACCTTTTGCTGCAGTTACAGCTGCAAGCCTTTTGGGGTATGTCTCTAACAGCTTTGCACATCTGGAGAGTGAAATTTTTGCCCATTCTTCTTTGCAAAATAGCTCAAGCTCAGTCAAGATTGGATGGAGAGCATCTGTGAACAGCAATTTTCAATTCTTGCCACAGATTCTCAATTGGATTTAGGTCTGGACTTTGACTGGGCCATTCTAACACATGAATATACTTTGATCTAAACCATTCCATTGTAGCTCTGGCTGTATGTTTAGGGTTGTTGTCCTGGAAGGTGAACCTCTGCCCCAGTCTCAAGTCTTTTGCAGACTCTAACATGTTTTCTTCTAAGATTGCCCTGTATTTGGCTCCATCCATCTTCCCATCAATTCTGACCAGCTTCCCTGTCCCTGCTGAAGAAAGGCATCCCCACAGCATGATGCTGTCACCACCATGTTTCATGGTGGGGATGGTGTGCTCAGGGTGATGTGCAGTGTTTGTTTTCCACCACACATAGCATTTTGCATTTAGGCCAATATGTTCAATTTTGGTCTCATCTGACCAGAGCACCTTCTTCCACATTTTCGCTGTGTCCCCCACATGGTTTGTCGCAAACTGCAAACGGGACTTCTTATGGCTTTCTTTCAACATTGGCTTTCTTCTTGCCACACTTCCATAAACGCCACATTTGTGGAGTGCATGACTAATGTGGACAGATTCCCCCACTTCAGCTGTGGATCTCTGCAGTTCCTCCAGAGTTACCTTGTCCCCTTGACTTCTGAAGGAAATTGGTTCCACTGGGTTTTAGTTAGGGGCAGTGGAGTAAAGGGGGGCTGAATACAAATGCATGCCACACTTTTCAGATTTTTATTTGTAAAAAAATTTTGAAAACCATTTACCCTTTTCCTTCCACTTCAGAATTATGTGCCACTTTGTGTTGGACTATCACATAAAATCCCATTTTTGTTTGTGGTTGTAATGGGAAAAATGTGGAAAATCTCAAGGGGTATGAAGGAACACTGTATGTTAAAGAATGAAGGAATGTTGCTTGAGATGTTTCTTTTCTTTGCTGCAGTCTACGATGGTATAATCTGACAGAGATGTCCTGTTCACACCTGGCCTCTGTTCTGAGTTCACACACTCATTTGACAGAGCTGGAGCTCAGAGACAATGATGTGAAAGATTCAGGGCTGAAGCTGCTTTGTACTGGTCTTCAGGATCCAGGATGCTCGCTGCAGAGACTGGGGTAAGTGCTGAGCCAAGGTGTGTGTTGGTGGTGTATTTAGTAATTGTGAATGAAGTGTAAAGGATGTTTCTCTGCAGTCTTTCAGGGTGTTGTGTTACAGAAGACGGTTGCTTTAATCTAGCTACAGCTTTAAGCTCAGTTCACTCACAGCTCAGAGAGCTAGACCTCAGCTACAATCATCCAGGAGAGTCAGGAGTGAGACAGCTGTCTGCTGTACGAGATAATCCACACTGTAACCTGGAGAAACTGAGGTGAGTGGAGCAAGGGAAGAAAATGCTGCTTCAGGGTCAAAAATGAAATGAGTTTTATATGTAAAGAAAAACATTTTTATTGATTTTCATGGATGAATCATGCACAATGTGAAACAAATTTCCATGATTAAAAGTTTTGCTTTTAAGGTTGTCTTTAACGACAAAATGGACTTGTGTGTTTAATTCGAGTTTGTAGGCTATAATGAAAAGTTTAGTGTGCTAAATGAATAAGTTATCTCCACACTTATGTGACTTCTCTATTTTTTGTACAGTGTGGATCACTGTGGCGAATGCAGGATCAAACCAGGACTAAAGAAATGTAAGAACATACACGATTGGGTTTAACAGTGTTCTAAAATGAAGGCACTTATTTTAATTATTATATTTTAATACAGTATATTAATGCACTTTGTAGGAAAGTCTTAATTTGTTTTTGCTGATTATACATTCTTTAGAGTTCTTTTTAGATATCATAATCTATACTGAAAATGATCGACAGACAACTACAGACCTGAGAAATAAACCTAAGTGTAATAGACCTATCTATCTATTGTTGAAAACTGATTTTGAGGCAATTTTTCCGCAGACGCCTGTGAAATAACCCTGGACCCAAACACAGCACACCGCACACTTTCTCTAAGTGGTAACAAAAAGGTGACAATGACCAAAGGTGAGCAGCCATACCCAGACCATCCGGACCGGTTTGAGTACTACGCCGAGGTTTTGTGCAGGGAGCCCCTGAGTGGTGCTCGCTTCTACTGGGAAACTGAGTGGACTGGAAATGTTGTTTACATAGGGGTAACTTACAAAGGTATTAACAGAAAAGGTCGTGGCAGAGACTGCAAACTGGGGATGAATAATAAATCCTGGATTCTGTTCTGTTCTAACGATTATGGCTATTATGTCAGTTACAATAACAAGGAGACAGTAGTACCTATGCCATCAAATCCCTCTAAAAGAATGGGTATCTATTTAGACTGGCAGGCTGGTACACTCTCCTATTTTATCATCTCGTCTGACAGGGTGTATCACACGTACACGTTTCACACAACATTCACCGAGCCCCTGTATCCAGGCATCCGGGTCTATCACTACGAAGACACTGTGACAGTGTGTGAGCTAGAATAAAACAAGACTATTCACTCTTACTCTTACTGTGGAGCTTGTCAGGCTTTTAACCTTTAGTCCAAAACATTCACCAGGTTCTTGCCCTAGGCTTGTGGGCAGTAAACTGTTTTACTAAAACTGTTTAATATCATTGGCATTATAAGTTTCATAATGAACAATCTCATAATCAAGATATATTTATACAACATGATTTCACTTTTAATTATTTTTAAATGTATTTTCTGAATGTAGTAATAACTTTGTTAATCCTGCATGTACTGTATGTGTGTTTGCTGTCCATGGAATACATATACTGTATATTTTTAATTGCTATTGTCTGAAAACATCATGGAATAAAATATATCACTTAAAGTGTTATTTTTTCAGACCATTTAGTTTTTACACCATTTTATTAATTGTTTACTCTGAATAATTATAATATACTGTGTTTATAATTTTCGACCGTTATTTTTCGCCTGTTCGATTCACCAGCTCGACTCTTTGGATCTGTGAGACGACTCCCAATGTTTACTTTCAACCTTCACCATTTTACTGAAATGATTCAAAGATCCGACTCACAAAGAGCTGATTCCCCAGAAACGATTCGTAACGAACTTTTACCTCAGAGAAAACGTTAAATAAGTCTGAGGTAAGAAAGTAGATAAAGTTGTTGTTATTATCATTATTTTAGTCTATATGCGCTATTTGAAATGTTAGGTATTTATATCAATCTAAGAAATCTTTAAACAGACGAATACAACCTCGTTTATATTAGCGTTTAAGCTAACGAGCCTAACTGCTACCTGAAGCCTAGCCACAGCACGTGCTGTTCACGTAGCGTCACCGGTGCTGAATTAAACGCGATGATTTTATTAATAATATTATTATTAAATTTTTTTTTTACTGAAGTGGCAAAGGTAATCATGAAAACGTCTTAGAAGAAACACACCTCTATGATTAAAAAGCTTTAGTAAGTTCTGTATTTACAGTTTAGATTTGTTTGGAAGGTGTGAGAACTCAAACGACACATTCGAGGTGAACTTTAAGAAGTTTTGTATGTTCTTTGTTAAAATAAATTATTTACAATAATTCAAGTTTACAGGAAAAATCCATCTATTGATTTTGTTAATTAATAAACACCTCGTAGATCGCTAAGCGGAAACACGATTTGTACTGCGCATGTGCGGAAACCCAGGTTTTCTTCTGCGCATGCGCATGTTGCCGCCACCTACACGTTATATCATTGTATTATTAGTAGTATTATAGTAACAACAGTACTATAAATATCTCCCCGTGTAAATAAACTGCCGTAAATCGTTTCGTCATACTTCAGAGAAGAAGTAGACGCATTTCCGCACATCCGCGGCACAAATGTGTTTCCGGTACGGATCAAGTAGTGACCCTACTGCTGCTCTGCATCTAAGGGCTGCATTGCATTGTGGGAGTTCAGCAGGTTCACTGCCGCAATTGTGAGAGCCTCATCTCGTGGTTAAAAGAAATATTTCTCAATATAAATCAAACTGTGAATCCAAATTATGATTTCTATCTGATAAGAGGTATGCAAGTTTTATCCAGTTCATGCAGCAAGAAAGCGTGGCATCTGTTTTCAGCATTTTTTTTAAGCATTTACCTATTTATTTATTTGTTTGTTTGTTTATTTATTTATGATATCCACATCTTGCTGGTCTTTGCATTTTTAAAATAAAAAGCAGATTTGTTAGTAAACTAAAAAACAAAAGCAATTGCCAAAGAAACAGAAATATCTGTCTGAATGTTGTGTTCAAAGACCAAGAAACTTTATAGTACAGCATTTGTTTCCTGATCTTCCAGAACTCAGGACTTTTTCCAAATTAGTATTATTCAGCTTTCACATTTTTGATGGTTAGTTATCTTTAAAAATTGATTAAAGTTTTAGAACATTTATACAGACACTGGATTTAACACTGTTTTTTTGAGTTTATAGAAATATCCAGATTAATGTCCAGATAAATATCCAAGTCTGAAAACACATTTAATACTTTCCCAGACTTTCCTTGTCACATATCTTACACTAGACACTCTGAAGTAACAATTTTTTCCAATTTTTCTTTATCTAAGCTCTCAGAAATTCCTTTAAATCTGTTCCCACTCCAGAATGAATGCAGTGATTTTGTTGTTGGATGTGAACAGCTGGCTCCTCTGGCTCATCCCACATCACCATTCAGGGCTTTGAGTTGAGGATTTTGTGCGAATAAGAACCCCAACCGGGCCAAACAATGGCAGCGCTGAAAAGAGAAGGGGTAAGAGACGGGGAGGGTCATCGAAATGCAAATTCACTCTCTCCGTTTCCCTTCAGCGAAACTCTGTCGGAACTCACAGATCGCTGTTTCTCTCCGAAAGGGAAGTGGACGTCAGAGAATAATGCAGGAGAAGACGGACACAGGTGCACCGTAGAAAGATCCACCTGCAGAAAACAGCCCACTGAGGTAAGATTCAGGCTGTAATTCACTTGTTTTC
Source organism: Hemibagrus guttatus (assembly GCA_033459395.1). Taxonomy (NCBI): domain Eukaryota; kingdom Metazoa; phylum Chordata; class Actinopteri; order Siluriformes; family Bagridae; genus Hemibagrus; species Hemibagrus guttatus. The sequence goes on from JAUCMX010000020.1 coordinate 19,494,484, forward strand.
TCTGATAGAAGTGAGGAGGGAAAGTTAAACTGGCAAGATTTGTGTCCAGGTCAAGAGCTGTGCATGAAAAAAACATCTTAATACCAAGATTACTGCAAAACCCAGAAGAGTAACACTCTATATCTTGTAGAAAACTTTATTCAGTGCAGCTGGGATCATTGTGCAATAACTAAATTAGGAGAAAAATATTGTTTTGCACTTGTGTATAATTTTATAGTATGGTATAATAGAGTAATACTAAGCTTATATAATATAACTGTATCATATTATAGTACAGTATAATATAGAACAGTAGTAGACTTATTCATTACAATTATACAGACAATATAATGTTGCAGTATAGTATGATATCAGAGACTATCCTGATGTAGTAAAGTGTACAGATATATTACAGCACAGTAGAACCTCGGAGTCTGAACGTAATTGGTTTCTAAATTCTGGTTGCAACCCCATTTGGTCGTAGGCCGATTTATTTTTTGCCATGTAAACAGAATTAATCTGTTCCAAATCACAACGAACGATATGTAACTTTTAATTTTTTATGTTTTTTATAGCACAAGATATGAAACAAAATATGAAAAAGCCATAATTATACAAAACACTAAATATAAACACTGTAAAGGAGAGAGAGAAGATTTCATTTTTACATGGACTGTACAGGTATTGTTCACGTACCTGTCTTACCTTGCTGTACTGTGTAGCACCCTCATGAAAACCTTCTTCAAGCATTTTTTCATTTTTTTGCACTTTCACATTTTAGGGGCCATGTCGGAATTATTTTGTATAATATAATACAAATAATATATAATAATATAGATCATAGCTACTATGTCTTTGTGTCCCTAATAGCGGCGGCTTGGGACGGCAGATTACGGGTTGTACTCCGAAAAAATGGTTGTTCGTAGGAGCACATTTTAGGCGATTTTTTGAACGTAATCTGATTTGTATGTACTCTGGGGCCTCAAGGTTCTACTGTACAGTATAATACTGTACTATAGATAAATACTGTACTAAAATACCACATCTGTGGAATAAATATAACATTGTACAGCATAGTACAGCAGCATAGATTCAGTACAATATATTATAGTATAATATATAGTATAGTATAATAACATAGAGGCTAATAGTTTACTGATACTGTAAAACTATAGAGACAATAGGATACGTAAAATAGAGCAATTTATTATTGTATAGTGTACTAGCTCAGTAGTCTAATACTATAGTATACAGTTAAAGTTAATAAAGCATAGTAAAGAGACCAATACTATAGCAGACCGTGTAATACTTCAGATTTTAATAGTTTAGTAGAACATCTTATAGGCTTGTATCACATAGTATTGTATGAGATTCTACTGCTGTATTTTATGGTAGAGTTTAGTTTAGTAGGCAATATAATACAATGACACAAAGTAGTATATGGTATAGAACACGTAAGTATGATACACTGTATTGCCAAAAGTTTTGGGATGTCTGCCTTTACATGCACATGAATGTAAAATGGAGTTGTCCTACCCTTTGCAGCTATAACAGCTTCTCTTATAACTCTTCAACTCTAGGAAGGCTTTCCACAAGGTTTAGGGGTGTGTTTATGGGAAATTTTGACCATTCCTGTAGAAGCAACAGTACTGATGTTGGATGAGAAGGTCTGGCTCGCAGCCTCTAATTCATCCCAAAGGTGTTCTATGTGGTTGAGGTCAGGACTCTGTGCAGGCCAGTCAAGTTCCTCTACACCAAACTCGCTCATCAATGTCTTTATGGACCTTGCTTTGTGGAACAGGAAGGGGTCATCCCCAAACTGTTCCCACAAAGTTGGGAGCATGTAATTGTCCAAAATGTCTTGGTATGCTGAAGCATTAAGAGTTCCTTTCACTGGAACTAAGGGGCCGAGCCCAACCCCTGAAAAACAACACCTAAACTCAATGATTTGGAGGGATGTCCCAAAACTTTTGTCAATATAGTGTAGCATGCTACACTGGTGTAGTATAATAGTAGATTGTAATATACTGTACTGTAGTAGTATAGACTAGTAGTAGACTCTAGTAATAAAATGGCTAAATTAAACACAGTACAGTATATTAGAATAATGTTATACATATGTAGCATGTTAGTGTGCTAGATTCGTAGGGTTTTAAAATGTAGGATGGTATTGTGTTGTATAGTATTGTATTGTATAGATTGTACTATAATAGTAAAGTATACCAGTATAGTTGTGTTGTTTGTGTTGAATACATTAATGAGTTTATACGTTAAGAAAGTAACGGCTCTAGATTAATGAGAGATAAATATCAATGCAACAGAAACATCATATGCATTTCATCAAACTAAACTTTTACAAACATTATTTCTTTTATTATTTCTTATTTATTTTGCGAGTTCAGACCCATGTTGTGTATTGCAGTCTCATTAGGGTTTTCTCTGATGCTTCTGCATTTTTTTGTTTAGCACCACTCCGCTGCTCAAAGAACTCACTGAACAATTGGCCTATTCTGCCCCGTCCCAATGACCCCAACACCCCCCCCCCAAATAATGCCTCCCTCCACATCCCTAATTTCCACTTGATTAAGCTTCACGAGTCCAAGAGGGAAAAACGCTTCACTAACTCTGAAGTAGCAGCGAGAGAAAAAACAGCAGACTGCGTTTATTTCCTAAACACCAGGAAGGAAAAAGAAAATGATAATAATAAAAAATTATTATTAATCTTTATTATTATAGATAATATTATTAAAAAGGGCTTTTAATCTTTAAAACTCAGTGAACACAATTGAGCTAGGTTTAAGAGTTCCACCTCATCTTTAAGACATTATTAAACATCGCAGGATTAACGCTTTCAGAATCAGCTTCAGTGAAAACACAGCTTTTCCAGAAAAGCTGTCTCTGCCGTTTTCTCTTATCTAATTTTTTTTTATGTGAAACATCACACAATTGCATATGTATTATAGAAAAACGTACAGTCTACAAAAACCTTTAGAGTGACTTTATAAGAAAATAAGCTCCAAATTTAGTAGATAAAGAGACATGATGTGCTGCCATTTATAGAACTGTAGGTGTCACTGGAGCTTCTATTAATTGATCGGTATAGTGTATGATAAACTCCTTATGTATTAATTCAATTCATTTAAATGTCTAGAAACAATATGTTGTGTATTTATTAGAGCCATAGAACTTTTTATTTCTGAAATATTTCCCAAGTGAAAACATCAGGTTTAAGCCGGCATTATTTAAGGGAAGAACACAATAATACCCATAATAACATAATGACCGGTTGTGATTTCCATCAATCTACCAATTTTATTTTTAAAAATTAAAGGCTTTACTTCAGCAACTCCTAAAAGATCCATAGAACATACTTTGAGAACCACTAATACTATAATACTAATACTAATGCACTAATACTAATATACTAATACTAATGCACTAATACTAATATACTAATACTAATGCACTAATACTAATATACTAATACTAAGGCACTAATACTAATACATTAATATACTAATACTAATACTATTACACTAATACACTAATACTTTTACACTAATACACTAATAATAATACACTAATGCACAATATTAAATTCACCAAATCACAGTCTTAGAATTTGCATAATGCAGCATAGTATGTAACACTTCTAATGCTGTAAAATTGAAAATATTCCGTAATATATTTTTACATAAAAGCAAAATAATGAGCAAACAATAACCATTGTTTAGAATAAAACTTTAATCTTATTAGTTTGCTGTGTGTGAATGCTTCTGACAGTTAGAGGAAAGCATTAGAATTAACATATAATTAAATAATTAGTCATTGTTTCAGTTCTTCTGCTGAGAGACAATCGTATGATGCAATTAGTAATGAGGAATTAGATATTTATTTTATTCAGTTTATTCACAACCCCTGTGTATAAGATGTACTGATACAGCCCTTACCACTAATTGTGTTTTTGTCTCTGTTGTTTGTCCCAACATTCATGCCCTTTCCAAGTTTTCTAATTTTTTTTTCCTCCTCGTTTGGCCGTTTAAGGCCATGGGGTTGGTCATTGTCCAGGCCCCATAAAGCCCACTGAGACTGGCTGTGAGGTTGGTCATTCTAAATAAACTTGACTTGATCATCAGCACCAAAACATTTCAACCACAAACTTGAAAGCTGTAAACAGAGCTCAGTTCGAACAAGCTCAGGAGATTTGTTGCCAACAAAGAAAGGATGGCGTTGGAGCCCGCTGTCCAAATTCTCGGCTTGCTCGGGGAGTTGCTTAGCGATGCACCATGGATCAGCACGGGATAATCCAGTTTGAGTCTGGACTATGAATCCCTCTCTCCCTCAACTGAATCTATTCTTTTTTAGAAATCAGTGCTTTGAATACTAATGTCTCAGTTTTATACCAGAGAGAGAGAGAGAGAGAGAGAAAGAGAATTAGAGTACACACACACCCTCTTCCTGTACTCTTCTGGCTGTAGTCCAGCAGCTGTAAAGAGTTGTGTATATATATATATTATATATATATATATATATATATATATATATATATATATATATATATACACACACACACACTGTATTGGCAGATGTTTTGGGACACCCCTCTAAATCATTGAATTCAGTGTTTTTTTCAGAGGTTGGGCTCAGCCCCTTAGTTCATTTCATGCTCCCAACTTTGTGGGAACAGTTTGGGGATGACAGTTAGTTTGGGGATGACTGCACACCAGTGCACAAAGCAAGGTCCATAAAGACATGGATGAGTGAGTTTGGTGTGGAGGAACTTGACTGGCCTGCACAGAGTCCTGACCTCAACCCCATAGAACACCTTTGGGATGAATTAGAGCGGAGACTGCAAGCCAGGCCTTCTGTCCAACATCAGTGCCTGACCTCACAAATGCTCTTCTAGAGGAACGGTCAAAAATTCCCATAAACACACTCCTAATCCTTGTGGAAAGCCTTCCCAGAAGAGTTGAAGCTGTTATAGCTACAAAGGGTGGGAAAACTCCATATTACATTCATGTGCATGTAAAGGCAGACGTCCCAAAACTTTTGGCAATATAGTGCATATAAAACGTTACATTTTATATTTTTGTGTGAGTTGTATCTTGTAACTCTGTAAGCTGCTGTAACACAAGGATTTCCCTCATGGGATCAATAAAGTATCTATCTATCTATCTATCTATCTATCTATCTATCTATCTATCTATCTATCTCACCTGCTAGTTTACATGTAGCATTAGAAGACGTGTATTTCACAGGGATGTATTTTGTGTCATTACAACAGTTTAAGGCTAAGTGTGAGTTTTAGTTATAAGCCTAAAACTCAACTCAAAAACTATTTAAAACGTTGTACTTTGTAAGCTGGAAGTTTGTGTTCGAACCAAGCATCTGCTGCAGATCCATAGACGCCTATATTTAATATAGCTTTACAAAGGTTCCTTTAATAAAGCGGCGCCTGACTGACAATAGGTGAAAGCTATCTGTGATCATCCTGCAGCGCTGTCCCTGTCATGTCGTCTCCTAGTGGGGTCGAGGAGCATGAACAGTGTCACAACAGTGCGTGCTGTTTTGGAGGAATGAACTTGGTCATGAGATTAGAGACGAGACCAAAAAGCCCGATAACTCCAGGAATCCAACTTAACACAACAGGAAGAGCTCATTACGCAGATAACACAACACAATGACATCGTTTACCGAAGCCTAGCGTCAATCCATGCTAACGAGCACTCCGCTGGATTCTCTCTCTCTCTCACTGCTTTTCTTTCTTTATGAACTTTTAATTACATGCTTTTTCACCTTGTCTGTGGATTTTGTCCACAGTTAACAAGTTCTCCATCTCACAACATGAAATGGAAGAGATGTAAGGTCTTTGTTCATGAAATCGCTGTTCAGTCAATGTTCAGCTTTGAGTGTTGATCGGAGCATTGGAGAGAAGTAGATTTGTTCGGACTTTGAGCAGCGTCGGAGAGAGCCATTGTTCATCCTGATTTACGCTCCATCCTCTGGAGAAGTGTATAATTAGCCCAGTGGAAACAGGAAAAACCTCACCCTCCCTCTCTTGCTTTTCTTTCTTTCTTTCTCTAGTGTATACAGATATGCCTTTACTAACTGCTCCTTTAGAGTGAGATAGAAGTGCCATGTCCCATGTGTGTCAGATTTTACTGGAAATGACAAGAGCCTTCCTGAAAAACAAATCAGTTGTGTCTCGGACAGCACTCACTCGTTCACACTACATGTTCAGAATGCAATCGATAGACCAACCAGATTGTCTAAACGGGATGAAGTTTTTTAAATTAATTGAATGCTAGCTATATAACCATGATATAAAGTAAAATAATAGATTAGATACTAAAATTTAGCATTTAATGAAATCTTGACTCTATCCATTCTGAACATGTTTATGTACATACTGATATGTTCATGTGTGGGCAGTGGAATGACAACATCTCCTCTAGCTTCCTCAGAAGGCTCTCCTTCCATGTCGAACAGGGTTCAAGCCCTTTTGTTTTTTGTTTTTTTGCTCTGTGTGAGTTATTGCACCAGCAGCCCTGTAATTTTTAAAAGCTTTCCTGTGTAGATGAAAGAGCTGCCCAGCTCCAGGTGGATAATACAGACCTGCGATGAGTCCTCTCTTCTTTCCCCTTACTCGATGGGACATTCCTGGACTCTGGATGTCATCATGCCATGTCACCCTCAGCGTACTCACAAAACTCTCACTCTGACCTGTTTTGCTTTTTGAGTTTCGAGCCTGGTGGTTGCAGAAGAGCAACTCTCGCTAGCTGTTTTTTCACCCTCTCAACACCTGGGAGTGTTTGGCCTGTAATCCATGGGGACAAAACAACACACACCTGGTCTGATGGAAAGGGGGAGGATCACACATTACAGCAATGTGTGTGTTCCACTTCTGGTCTTCACATCAGATAAGATTATATCAAACTCATTTGATTCCTATTCAAGAACCTTTTATTTACAGCCTTTTTGGCTGGGAAATTCTCAGGAAATTAGCAAATTGTTCTGTTGAATTAAAAGGCTTTGATCAATTACTCACACAAAATCTGTGATATGGATGAAAAAAGCTTACCTGCTTCTAACCGGAGAAGTGGAGGTTCAAGGAGGTTCTTCAGTTTTGTTTATGAGAGCTGGGAAGGAACTACCTACTCTGACGAATGATCACGGGTTTTGAGCGAAACAGAAGTTTCTGTATGGTGGTTTTTCCACTGTAGAAGTTCTAGAGTGTGCAAGGGGCTCAGAGTAGAACTTCTTGTCCTTCATGTTGATACCATGGCTCCTGGATGCATTCCACTGAAGGTACACCAGACATGACTGACTTGGTGTGAGAGCCTGGGGCTGATCCAGGCTTTGCTGGAAGGAAGACGACCTGGGAATGCGTTGGGATCAACATCAATGCTTGGGGATAAAAGTTCCTCAAGGCTTTTTGGAATGTTAAATTTATTTTTTTTTTTTTAAACTTTTTCTAACTCTCTTACCTTTAAGGCGTTCCCTATTTAGCAAACCATAGTCTTATTGTACAAAAGCTAGGGTACAGGCTAACACAGGAACACAACGTTAAGTAATTATACAGTTATATGTACATTTATGGACTAGATGCCGTGTTTCTGTTTCATGTTCCTCCAACCCCCTCGCTTGTGTGAGATGATTACATAGAGAAGAGCAGATCGGAGGAGCTGATAGACGAAGAGAGTCTCTCTTTCCACTTGAGGGCATTTAGATCTATTGCAAAGTCATTCTGACAGTCCAGATGGTTCTTGAATTGCCCTGGCTGCGGCTACTTTTCGACGCTGTTGAGATTACCAAAACAATGTCAACATTCCACTTTTATAATGTTTGCAACTCAGAAGTCGAATTTTTATTGTCAGCTCTGAGTTTATGAGTTCACGTTCCTCAATATGGCTGAATCCGAGGAATGTTGGGGAGAAACATCTGAAGAACATGTCCCACATAGAAGATTTTTACAGATACATGCTTAATTAGCTTAATTGCTACCCTCAATTATTAGATAGTTTATGCTTGACCAGCTGCATAGCAACAATGTTCTCTTAACTTTATCCCCATGACTAGTGATTGTATGATATGTACAGCTTCAGCTTCAGATGTTAGAAGCAGGACACTCCTTTTGTAGTGATCTGTACTCTGAGACATGTCAGGTTACAACAAAGCAGCTGAGAATTGTGGGATACCTCAGACCTTTAAGCAGAGCCTGTAATTCTCTCTGGTTGTACAGCTGTCACTGGTGTCTTGTCTCTCTTTCTCTCTCTCTCTCTCTCTCTCTCTCTCTCTCTCTCTCATTCTCTCTCTCCTTTCTCTCTCTCTCTCTCTCTCTCTCTCTCTGTCTCTCTCTCTCTCTCTGTCTCTCTCTCTCTCTCTCTCTCTCTCTCTCCCTCTCTCTCTCTCCCTCTCTCTCTCTTTCTGTCTCATTTCTCTCCCTCATTTTCCCTCAGCACTATTAAGGCTGAGACAAAGGACTAAAGGTAAGAACCTCAGTTTGTGATCTTCACTTAGTCTTTAGCAATATTTCTTGGCACACAGAAAATGCCATTTTTATTTCAATTTCTGTTAATGGTTCTCAAAATGGTGGAAGCCATGAACATCTGGGAGAATCATAAAACACATGACTGTTTTATCTTGTTTCTCTGGGAGATATTTCTTCTGCCAGTCATACAGCTCTTTTCATCGAACTCATTGATGCATTTCATTCAAAATCATCAAAAATAATATTTATCAGAATAGCAGTCTGAGTAACATGGACCAGTACTGATAAACTGAACCAGTTGTGATCTCTTTTTATGAGGAAGTGTATCTTCACAATAAAGGTTCCTACACATGCCAGGTTTGTTCTGAGAAGAAGTGCTGGTGAGTTTTCTCTGTTTTAGTTCCTGTCAAGATCTCTTATACATGCACAGTTTATATCATTCTTCATCATGAGAAGTTCAGAGCAGGTCTGAACCTGAATCAGATTCCTCATTTGTCGTTGATTCTCCACAGCCTAAGCTTCACTTTAAGCATCTAACACAAGCCTTTATGGGATTTCCAGAAGCTTAGTTTGACTCGTTTGTTGTTTTTCTTTCTTTCTTTTTTTTGAGGACTTCTGTTTCTACCATTTTTTAGCTTTGTGTTACTGAACCACTTTACCTTCATCATTAATTCACATCCTTTGAAATCAGTAAGGGGAAAGCTTGAGATTTGAAACTGGAGGAGGTCTAGGGATTGGTAGACACTCTCTTTCTTTTAGCCTGGCTGCTAATTTGCTAGAATTACAATACATAAAAAGCTTGGATATCATGTAACATCAGTGTCCCTTAAGACACTTGTTGGGATTTGTCAAGTTGAGAAGATGTACTTGGTTTATATTCCAGCTTTGGGCAAATCATCATAGGACGCCTGTGAATTTGATATTTCCTCAAACAAAAGACAAAGATTAAAGGTGTGATACACTATATTGCCAAAAGTTTTGGGACACCCCTCCAAATCATTGAGTTCAGGTGTTGTTTTTCAGGGGTTGGGCTCGGCCCCTTAGTTCCAGTGAAAGGAACTCTTGGGGCAGACGTCCCAAAACCTTTGGCAATATCGTGTATGAAAGTACCTTAATGATAACTGAATACAACATCAGGACATTATAATTTACATTAAGACATGAACTGATATCTGTATAGTTGTATAAATTGTTGTTTTTATGAATCATAATTTACGTTATTAAGAACTTGCCTTTTGTGACATTTGTAATGTTTTGGGGCGGAGCTAAATGAGAGAGAGAGAGAGCAAATCGAAACCACTGACTTGATTGGACATAATTCTGACTTCAGAGCAATTAATGAAAGGACCTTTTTAATTATTTAATGTGTATCTTTAATGTACCACTGTTTTGTGACATTTTTATGTCAGGATGCATAAATAGATTTGTGGCAAGTTTAATTCCTGCTCTGTTCCAGCGCAGATCATTAACACGTTATTCAACCTAATTTCTGACCGGATTGTTTTTGCACCTGTATTTAGCCCAGTGAGTGGTGATAGAGGTCATGCCCTGTCTGACCTCCACAGACATTTAGGAACACACACACACACACACACACACACACACACACACACACACACACTTTGAGCTCAAGACGTTCACCATCACCATTTGGTTGGCGTCTCACTTATTCTTCGTGGAGATCAATCAGCTGATACAGTGCACACATGTATAGGGGGTCTGTGTGTGTGTGTGTGTGTGTGTGTGTGCGTTTGTGTATTGAGAGAGCTACTGTAATAGGAGCTTCCACCTGTGCTTACACACATCTGAGAGAAGACAAGGCTCTCTGTGTTCCCAGGTCCAAGACACACTTTCTGCAGGGGGTAGAGGGGGACGTGGAAAAAGACACAACAGGTGGACAAAGGAGAGGGAAACCCCCCTTAAACACATAAACCCACCCACTAACGCGCACACACACACACACACACACACACACACACACACACAAACCAACCATAAAGTCCTCTGCAGTGAAAGATCTAAACTCTTTGCAGAAGTGTTATAATTACCTCTTTATTAGATTAGATTTTGTAAGATGACAGGTTTTTAGTATTTTACGTTTTCTTCTTGTTGCTTTCTTGTCATACTGCTCTTGTAATATTTAAGCTTTAATATTTTCTGGAACAATTTTGCCATTCCTATTTCATGGCTTTTTAAGCCAGCATCCTTGAAAATGAATTTTTATTTGGGATTTAAGTTACTTGAAGCAATAGAAATTTAATATCTCTATTTCTTTCCATGGTTTTTGCTATTTTCTGGAACAGGGTTGCCCGACTAAATATTTGGGTTATTTTTTTCACTTTTCTAGACTGGGAAGTTTTCTTAATTACTCTTTCTAGTAAAAGTCACTTTGTCAAAAGAAAGACCTGCCCGCTAGATGTGATGACAGTTCCTTACACAGCAAATGTCATCGATCAGGTTGCTGGAAAGCATTGGAACAATAATCACTCAACAATGCAATTCCTCCCTTTTCACTTTGTAAATGTTAAATACACTATAATGCCAAATTCATTTAGCTCCGCCCCAAAACATTACAAATGTCACAAAAGGCAAGTTCTTAAGAACGTAAATTATGATTCGTAAAAACAACAATTTATAACTATATAGCGTAACTATACAGATATCAGTTTATGTCTTAATGTAAATTATAATGCCCTAATGTTGTATTCAGTTATCATTAAGGTACTTTCATACACTATATTCCCAAAAGTTTTGGGACGTCTGCCTTTACATGCACATGAATGTAATATGGAGTTGTCCCGCCCTTTGCTGCTATAACAGCTTCAACTCTTCTGGGAAGGCTTTCCACAAGGTTTAGGAGTGTGTTTGTGGGAATTTTTGACCGTTCCTCTAGAAGCGCATTTGTGAGGTCAGGCACTGATGTTGGACGAGAAGGCCTGGCTCACAGTCTCCGCTCTAATTCATCCCAAAGGTGTTCTATGGGGTTGAGGTCAGGACTCTGTGCAGGCCAGTCAAGTTCCTCCACACCAAACTCGCTCATCCATGTCTTTATGGAGCTTGCTTTGTGCACTGGTGTGCAGTCATGTTGGAACAGGAAGGGGTCATCCCCAAAATGTTCCCACAAAGTTGGGAGCATGAAATTGTCCAAAATGTCTTGATATGCTGAAGCATTAAGAGTTCCTTTCACTGGAACTAAGGGGCCGAGCCCAACCCCTGAAAAACAACACCTGAACTCAATAATTTGGAGGGGTGTCCCAAAACTTTTAGCAATATAGTATATTTCATTTCAGAAAGGTCTGTTGTTTTCAGACCTACATATACTATATACAGCAGAATATTTCACCATGCTAGGGGGTTTTCCAGGCCACCACATATATGTTTATTTAAAACACAGAATATGGACTTTAAGGGTGTAATTTAAAGCAAGTATATACACACGATGATTCGGGTGTGTGCTTACAACGATATTTTAAGACAGACTTCCAGTACTCATTCTGTAAAACAGCATCACTGCACCGTAGCTCAGCAAAGAAGCAAAATTCAGGAAGTAAATGTGGCTGAACACTTACATTCGGAGGAACCTCGTGTGTATGAGATTCCGTGAGATTCCAATATCTTGGATTCTGATATCCAGGTAAATAACAATTTCTTATTTGATTTCATTCAGTATGAAGGTGTTCAGACTCGTTGAGGACACTGTTAATACACCTGTTCCTGCGTAGGTTCCCTCCATGTGCTCTCTGCCTCTCTGTCTGTCTGATAAGGTGATAATATTCAGTGCGTCTGGTTTTCTGCCCAACACAGGGTGTTTATTATCACAGCTGAACACTCGTCTCAGAGCTACTGAAACTCTGACTGACGGATGAGTGTGGAATCGAGCTGCACCAAACACCAGAGGTTAAAGATAAACCAGGTCGGCGCTGTTAGCCTCCAATTATCTCTGTTTGACTGGGGGGGTCAAGTAGAATCCAAAAAAGGGCAAGGTTTCTTGTGTGTGTGTGTGTGTGAGAGAGAGAGAGAGAGAGAGAGAGAGCGAGAGAGAGAGAGAGAGAGAGAGAGAATATACATTCCGTGTCCTAGCGCCAAAAATACACAATACACAATGATTCAGGTGGCTGCACTGGGTGTGTGTATGTGTGTGTGTGTGTGTGTGAGAGAGAGAGAGAGACCTTGGAATGGTAGCAAGACACTGTGTGTGGTGTTTCTTCTTTATCTCAAGCTCCTGACTCCCACCACAGATTCCCAGACTGCCTTGCTGTGTGAAGGAGGGAGGGACTGTGGACCAGACTCACTCTCAGTCTCAGAGCGTGTGTGTGTGTGTGTCTGTGTGTGTGTGCGTCTTCAAGGCCGTGAGATGTTGCCTGAGCTCTATTAACTCTTCCCCCAGGCAGCTCATGTCAGATCACAGCTCCAGAGTGACCGAAGCAGTCGACTCGTCCGTCTTTCACTCTGTCAACGATCCCTGATTAACACAGTAAGCTTCTCACACACTTTTTTTCTGAGCACTTCTTTTTTTCTGTTATCTTAACACAAGGTGTTATCTGTGTCTCCGGAAGGTTTTGACTCCTCCAGGTCATTGTGGTGTCCAGTAGGAGTGTGATAATGTTGTTTAATGATTGTGTGTGGTTTAATGTGGAGCTTGCACTTTTGTTTTATCTAACAAGGTCTTTTTTACTCCAACCTCCGATAATCTTACACTCTTGCTCACTTCATAACGTGACTCCGCTATCCAATATTCTCATTTTTGTGTCATTTTTTGCCGCTTTCTCACAAGGACTGTTATTAGACATCTTTGTTCTGTGTTATTTATTCATCTTTATTGGACGGTTGAAAGCTAGAGTTAGGGTATAAAAAGATTTATGCAGTTTATTGCATGAGCCAGTACGTAGTCTGTTGCTTCTTTAATTTTAAGAAGCTTTGCTCAGGGATTCTCAAAACCTTTTTGGACAAATGTCTCCAGAATGGACCCTGTGATTAATCCTTATGTATAAAGAAGGACTATTGTAACATGTAAGCATTTTATCAGTTCATCACTCATAAGGAAATTTTGGAAATAGCTGGACAGTGAAATGTGTCCTTTTTAATTGCTGAGCTAGTGCAGCGCATCAGGCTGGCAGAATAAACATTATAGAGACTTTTAATGCAAATGTGGTTTCATATCTGTAGCATTTCAAAATATTAACACACACAAACTCCTCAGAGTTAGAGAGATATTTGTGATGTTCATTGGTAAAAAAAAATAAATGATCGTGTCATAGCTTTTGTTAGACTGATTTATACATCTACTCTACTTTTCTTACTCTTTTTGAACTATACTTTTGTCTGATCAGTGACTCATCACCGCTTCTGAGAGATAAATAATGCTGATAAACCTGCGTAAGGTTTGAGCGAGACGATGCACGTGGCCATGACTCACTCAGTTTAGTCGTTGTTTATTTCTGTACTCTGGACATTTTGTTGGGTCTCATTACTAGCCTGATATTTTATAATTCACTCACAGATTCTTTAGATGGTTTTATCCCTTTTCCTTCCATGCTTTATGTGTGTGTGTGTGTGTGTGTGTGTGTGTGTTTGTGTGTGTGTGTGTATGTGTGTGTGTGTAGTGAGGTCAATCTCCACTCCGATTGGTCATAGCAATAAGGAAGCACTTTAAAATGAGTTCTGCAATCTGCAAAAGGCTGCAGAATCTTTAACTGATAAACGAATCAAAGTTGTGGTTTTATACACTATATTCCCAAAAGTTTTGGGACGTCTGCCTTTACATGCACATGAATGTAATATGGAGTTGTCCCGCCCTTTGCAGCTATAACAGCTTCAACACTTCTGGGAAGGCTTTCCACAAGGTTTAGGAGTGTGTTTATGGGAATTTTTGACCGTTCCTCTAGAAGAGCATTTGTGAGGTCAGGCACTGATGTTGGAGAGAAGTCCTGTCCCGCAGTCTCCGCTCTAATTCATCCCAAAGGTGTTCTATGGGGTTGAGGTCAGGACTCTGTGCAGGTCAGTCAAGTTCCTCCACACCAAACTCACTCATCCATGTCTTTATGGACCTTGCTTTGTGCACTGGTGTGCAGTCATCCCCAAACTAACTGTCATCCCCAAACTGTTCCCACAAAGTTGGGAGCATGAAATTGTCCAAAATGTCTTGGTATACTGAAACATTAAGAGTTCCTTTCACTGGAACTAAGGGGCCGAGCCCAACCCCTGAAAAACAACACCTGAACTCACTTTTGACAATACAGTGTATGAGCTGAGAGCATCATCCATCATTTTACATGCATTTGGGAAAGGCAGGGGGGGCAGGCAAAGGAAGAAATAATACTGAGTGAGAAAAGACAAATGAAAAATGATAGGTAGATAGAATGTAAAAAAGATGGATAGAGAAAGAAAGAAATACTGATAAATTTGAAGGACGAAAGACAGACAGTGAGTGAGTGAGAATGAATGAAAAGAGAGACTGGATAGACATAAAGAAAGAGACAGACGGAGGTGTGTGAGGTGCTGGTGTGCTGCTGTGTCGCCGCTCAGAGCTGCTGTGGTATCGGGGTGTTACATTCCACAGTAGGGTGAGTGTGTGTGTGGAGGGACGACACAGCTGGGCTTTGTGTTGCTCAGCAAACACAAAGATGCCCCGAACCTGCCCCACACACACACATACACACACACTAAACAGTAAACATACACATGTTCAGTTCGATCTGCTCCACTAGCATAACCTTTCTAAACCTCTATCTAAATGAAGCTGAGATGTGTCTGCACCGCAGCTACAAGGCTAACACACTCTTTTGTAAGGGGAAAGCTTAGCTACATTAGCATAGAAGCTCTAATCCAAAACAAAAGATGCAACTTGAAACATGTGTGTGATTTATTTAAAATATTCCTTTAAAGAGGTTAAATTCAATCTTATCACAATGGATTTCAGGAAAAAATATTTATAGCAGCCATCACAAGCTCCTTACACAACAGCAGATGAGCGTGTTGTTGTTTATTATGAGCACTCAGTGAGTCCAAACAGTGATTAAACACACACACACACACAGAGCACTTATTTTTATTCTAGCGTAAGACTGAGTTACGATTATGGGAACAGACCAAAGGGCACACGCTTAGCAGTCTAATTAATGTCAATTCTCGATATCAGATCTTAGCCTCTCTCCAGGGAGCGCTATATCTCCTCCTGCTGGAGTTTTCTAGAAGCTTGCGCAAGTTATTTTAAGTGACTTTTTTTTTTCAAACAACACAGGAAAATTATAACTTGCTTTTGAAGTATTTATTCCCGCAGATGCCACCACAGACATGACGTGGATGTATTGGATAAACAAAAAGACTATGCCGAGTGTCCCGTTCTCTCAGTCAGTATACAGAATAATGATTTCCTGTTCTGATGCAGGAAGCTCCTGAAAGCTGGATCGCATGCTGCGAATTAGCGCACAGCACGTTTATGAATTCTCTAATCTGATTGGTCAGAAGGTGTAAGACGTCACTGTAGAGAGTCTAGTGAGAGAACGAAAACAGGGACTTGAACGGAAAATTATCACAGGGTAAATGAGCGACGTCTCCGTGGTCATGTGAGATCTGAAGCATGAAAACAAAATGAATCAGTACGGTATTTTGGGGCGGAGTTAAGAGGTTTACTGCACAATTAAAGTGTCCACCTGCATGAAAATGAAGAATGTGCCAAAAACATAAGAGAGGAATTAAGGTCTAAAATGTTGCTAGAGCACGGACACACCCAGATCCTAACACAGAGAACCCGTGAGAAATACACAGCATCCCCTCGTTATCTCTGACAAACTGATCCTGAAAAGAGAGTAATCTCACCATGCCAGCTTTGTTAGAACATCGTTATATCAATGAAGCAAAGCTCAGGATGTATTCCTGCCTGTTCACCTACCGGGCAGTTTACTTCCTCCTCCTGAACGTTACTACTGACCGTTTCTTAATTCATGCTGATGCTGAGAAGGAAACACAAAACTAGTGACGCAGAAGCACAACAACATTTTAAAATGGAGCATTCGCGTTCATTTCTCGTTCATCACTTTTGTGTCGAAATGTTTCAAATATCGTCATTGTGTTTTTGCGAAAACTGAAATAGCGCCTCTTAAATTTGACGTGCGCTAAATCTTCCAATAACGCAGCTCAGCCATTGCACTGACTCTTCCTCCTGTAATATGGCACCATTACTTTTGTCCTAATCAAATAGTAAGGATTTATACATGATACAGTTTACTAACAAGTCCCTTCGTATCCATACAAACGTTTATGTCATTCAGTCATTTTGCACGAATCAGGTGGAATCAACTGGAAAATTTACTATAGGTAAGCTCTCATTGGAGGGATCTAAATCCTCGAACCTTGAGCAAAAGAAGGCTTCAGGGTTCTAGATTAATCCTGTATACTACATTAATTCTCCTGGAAGAGTGATGGAGAATCATGCAAGCTGTGGACATTCTCAAACTCAGCAGGGAGGTGGGAAGCCGTGTGCGTCTATCAGTGTGTGTGGGTGTGTGTGTGTGTGTGTGTGTGTGGGTCAGGGATTCCCCTGATTCAGGAGCGTGCCATTGTTCCACCAGCATTCTAATGTCTTTCTCCCCCTCTCCTTTGACAAAAGCAATAGAATAATCCATTGGTACTGCCCGGACAATGAAAGGGGGGGGGGTGAGGGGGTGAGGGTGGTAAAGAGTTAAAGAAATGAAGGGAGGGGGGAACCCTGCAGGGCAAAAGGGGTGGTATGTGGGCAGGGGGAGGAGGTGGTGGTGTCATTGTTGTGTGCAGGTCAGGTTGTGTGTTTTTTCAGCGGTGAAGGAAGTTGAATGACTGAGCGAATGGGAGTGAACGAGGGGTGGATAGACACACAGAGAGAGAGGGAGAGAGAGAGAGAGGGAGAGCTTTACTGCCGCCGCTCTCACACTCCCTCAGGACGACTCGCACAGCTGACTCACTGAGTTTTTGCGAGAGCTGGACACACACACACCGTCTCAGCCATGGAGAATCCCACATCCCTCTCAGGACATGGCGGACCTGTAGCACTCTCCGGATTTTAATCTGCACTGGTTCCCATTTGGATTATTTATTTAATTCCGCAGGCGTTATTTATTCGAAGACGACATGCACACGCGAGCCCAGTCCCGCAGCTGTGACAATTACCTGAGCATAAAGGTGAGGCACGCTGCGTCACGTCCCGCTGTGTTTAAACTTCATGTTACGAGTGTGTGTCTCAGTCCTGTGTGCTGCTCCTGCGGTGTGTGTGTGTGTGTGTGTGTGTGTTAACGTTTGGTAAAAAATACCACATAATGATACCCAGAACACTTCCATACTGTACTGTATGGTCTTATGGAAGGTTTGTGAGCAAAAGAGTATTAATATATATATATAAAAGAAAAAAAAACTCAGCTCACAAGTGCTTTTCAAATAAAAAAGTTTTCAAACTTTTTGAATTTGTTTACAACAAAACAACAATTTGTCAATGTCAACCACTTATATAAGTTATATATCACTTCATCAACGCCATCTTGTAGTTTTCAGTGTGTGTGTGTGTGTGTCTGTGTGCACGCAAAGACTGTTGTGCTTATGCTTTTATCTCAAAAACACAAACCATGTTGCCTACCTAGGGAGCCTCCTCCTAAACAAAGAACCGGGATATCTACAGAACTTTAATGGATCAGTGCTAAAGTGATAGTCTTCAATACGGCAGTGTAACGTTTGGCTGATTATCAGAATCCTGACTCTGAGCCTGATGGTGTAAACACATCTGTGGAATAAATTAATATAATACTATAGAAACGTAATTCCGAAGTTTTGTTTTCCGTCAGTGTCTCAGCGAAGATCGGAGCTCATTCCTTTCCTTTCCTCTCGTGCTCTAGGCATTTGTCAATTATCATGTGAATGGAGAGAGGAATGAATCGAAGCTTCCTGTCCTTCACTGATCTGTTTTTATTCACTCTGTTGACAGCTTTTGATTTCTCATCACAGTCTTTTCATATCGCAACCATTTGTCATTTTATCTCAGAGTCCAATACTGTTAAAGAACAAACTTTAAAATACACACACACACATTGCATGAATGTCCTGACTCCTGAGTTGATGAGTGATGAACGTCCCTGAGTCAACACAAGGCCAGAACTGGTCAGCTAAATTTGACCAGTTTATCACGAACCTGATGTGAATATCACAGCTACTGTTCTCTAGTTTGTCTTAATAGGCACTGGGATTAATTAATGGGTTTAATTACTGGGATTAATTTCTGGGTTTAATGAATTTAAAATCTAGCGAAGCACTAAACTAATATTGCTCAGCTACCTGTTTAGATGAGCTAACCACAATGTAGCTAAGTAGCTAATTTGCACAAAAAAAAAGTTTTGACACTTTGACAACTTGTGTATTATTTTTATTTTTATGCTTTTAAGATTTTTTTGTTGCTTCTGTTCATCTGTTCACATTTATGCTGTGTTTGTACCTTTATCGTGTGTGCATTCACACTGCTGCTCAATCCATCACATATTAAAGGCTCTTCTGTGACCATGCCACTACACACACACACACACACACACACACATATACACACTGCACTCCATCATTCAGTGCAGCAGGCTTTGTTGCTCGCTTTCCTCTGGAGAGAGAGCGTACACTCTATCGACTCGCACTCCCCCATCCAACATGTCCTAAACCTTCACACACACACACACACACACACACACACACACAAAAGTGGACACCACAATAGCCACTAAAGTGCTACTTGAGTGCGAAGTGGATCCTTCAATCAAAAAGCCGTAATTGGCTCCGCCGGCCGTAGCGTCGTATCTCGAGTCCTAATTACGGTCTGTGTGTGGTGACAGAGGGGGCGGAGCCAGTTCTAAATATCTTCTCCGAAACATCTAGTGCCACTTTGCAAAATCATTTACTTTAATTGCTGCACACAGGCGGCTAAGTGCAACAAACAAAACGAAAATATCTAAACATTTTGATGTTATTACCGTGAACAGCATGTAACCGTATATTTATATAACTTATTTTTAAACGGTTTCAACCAGTTACGTGTAAATCAACCAGTAATTTACTTAATGCCTAAAAAGTTGCTTAATCCGAAAGCTGCTTCATCTTTGATCTATTTGGGCCGGGGCTATTGCTTTGGTCGCCTAGGTAACAAGCCACACCCCTACAGCACTTTCAGAGTCTTTGAAGCTGGCAAAATGAGTGTTTGAAACAGCACAGCGCTGATGAGTCCTTGGATTCTGATTGGTTAGAAAGTGTAGATTCATTTCCTCTAACAGAAGCAAATCACACATTTATTATTATTATTATTATTAATACGCTTCTTCTAATGTTAGCTAACATGTTTCTATGGTAACAGCACAGTCACAGAGACTTGGACTACATTCAAGGTGTTTAAAAAGGTTAATGTGATGAAGTTCTCTGTAAGGAGAATTGTGTTTATTCAGCATTTACGTGTCTGTAGATGTGTGTACTTTGTGGAGGTTTTTCACTAACTTGTGTTTCTTTTTCTTTACCTGAAAGAGAGACTGGTGAGGGAACCACTGTAGCGTGAGAACAGGAACTAACTTGTTCTCAGGACATGAAATGTATCCTATAAATGGATAAAAAGTTGTGGTTGTGGCGTAAAAGTAATAAAACACTCCAAGAGTTACTAGGTTTATTCCTTCCGTACTTATGGAAGCAAGAATGGTTTCCTACAGTTTCTTTTGCTCTTCCTTTGGAAAATGTCTCTAATTCCAGGCACTTGAAGTGACTTTTTGTTTCCGTGCCACGGTGAAAAGCTCCATCGCTTGTCCGGTTTCAGTGCTGTCGTTCTCACATTACTCTCAAATGGCACAGTCACAGAGTCATGCACTGCTGGAGGTCTGGAGCGCTCCAGCTTTGGGTTTCTGACCCCCCGCATCCACCTGCTGATGTGGAGAACCCTTCTAGAACAGCAGACAAATGCAGTACAGCCTTCTGAGAGAAACGATAATAATAACGCTATAAATGTAATGTTATGGTGATGTAATGAAAGCAAAGATTATCAGATTAAAGAGACAGAGACACTAATATGGAGACTACGCACCACTGTGTACTGATAATGTTCATGAGGTCTAAAAAAGATTACGGTATAAAAACACACAAGCTGGTGGGGACAATTTAAAGAGCACACACTTGTGTAAATGTATTAAAAACAAAAACTGTTCTTCCGGTGAAGGAAGTGTCCGGTCAGACACAGTGAAGCCGCGACAGCCGTCGCATAAGAGAAGGTTCCAGAACATCCATAGGATCCTGACGTTGATTGTGGTGAAACTCATGTGGTTGTTCATTCACATTTACGGCCCTTATCCAGGGAGACTTACAATTGATCTCTTTTAATATATAACTGAGCAACTGAGGGTTAAGTGCCTTGCTCAGGGGCCCAGAGGTGGCCGCTTGGTGGTCCTGGGATTCCAACTCACAATCGTCCGATCGGTAGTCCAACACCTTAACCACCTTAACCACTAAGGTTGTACTTGATGCTAAGTGTGTAACCATGATTCCGGTACTCATACATTTCTTAATGTTGTTCTAGCATACATGCGGTTAGCATTCACCTTCCACGCGGTTCTGGGCTCAAGCTCCACCTCCAGATCTTCTCAGTTGCTACTGTGACCTCTTGACTATGGAGCGCATCGTATGTTCACCTCCTCATATCAAAAGCTCCGTAAGACCCGCTCGAGAACGTCCCACAGACCAACAGTTCCAGAAATCTGAAAAGTTCTAAAGCATTGGAGCATTGTGTAATCTTCTGAAGAGCTCTGCAGTGGAGTGTTAAAGAGTTGTAGCATCTTCTGAGGAGTTCCGAAAAGTCCAAAAGTGCGGTTCTACTACAGAGTCTCCTACAGAATCTTTTAACCATTCAGGGGTTGTAGATGCGTTTAGAGTTCCCCAATGTCCGACTGTTGTTCAGATCTTCCTCATCTTCTTCAGTTCCACACTAGAACTCAACATCGTTGAAGAGTTCCAGAATTCTGAAAAGTCCCAGAAGGTCACCGAGTTGTAGAACGTTCAGAAGCTTTTGATCTTCTCGAACTCTTCTAGAATTGTGTAGAGTTCCAGGGTCTTTGTTCCTTCGCTGGTTCTGCTTCAGAAGCTTTATTTATCTCTGTCTCTTTTTAAGTCCTTCTTCAAACAAGACGCTTCTGAGCCTTATGTTTGGTCTACAGGGTTTTTTTTACGTCTAGCTTTTGATCAGAGTGTGTGTGTGTGTGTGTGTCTGTGTGGGCTTTAATCTGATATGATGACAGAACTGAAGTAAGTGAACCTGTATATATGTGTAATATGTAAGTGAATAAGGATTCATCTCAGTATTTTTGGTATTTTCTGGTCAGCGGTACATGCAGGCATTTCCACGACTCTATAAACATCTTTCAGTATCAAAGCAGGTTCTCCTTGTGCATTTCTAGTCCAGGGAGCAGGACTAGAAGAACGCCCAGCAGAACCCGAAGAACAGCTCTCTGAGAAATTTAAAAATATGTAGTGATGTCTATCCTGCCATTGTTGTTCTTCCTCCAGTAAACAGTACTGAGTTTTCCTCCTCCTTGTGGCATGCAGATCTCTCTCTCTCTCTCTCTCTCTCTCTCTCTCTCTCTCTCTCTCTCTCTCTCTCTCTCACACACACACATGCACACTGGGTTACACCAAACACACACAGATTTTTTCCCTGGGTCTCAATGCTGTAATCACCCCCAGCGTTCCCCAGAGGGTCACAATCACAAGCAGGTCTTCCTAAGCATCCTGCTACAAAAGTGACTCATGAATCAGTTACTTGTAGCAGGATACGTTTATAAAACTCTAACGTTACCATGAAGAGATAACGAGCTAAGTGATGAAGCTAAATGGCTAGCTGCATAGAGACAATAGATATTATTAGAATAAACGATTAAATCTTGGGAGCCTTTGAGAGTCCTGGTAAGGCGACTGAGAGTCGTGCGTTTTAGAATCAAAGTGAGTCGACTCCAATTGGTCACTTCGTAAGTTAAGGTGAGTCGAGTTAGAGTCGTCAGCTTCCTTAAAACACTTGTATGAACTCAACCTTTGGGTCGTCATCAGAATCAGGGTCAGAGGTCACGGCCCGAGCGGCAGAAAATCCCGGGAAAAGTCAGATTTTCCACCCTCGCTGTGTTATTGTCCAGACCATGACGTCACCTGACAGGTGTTTCCTCCGACATCCGCTAAGTGTACGGGACATGGCCTGTGACCTCGTGACATCCTACTGTGCATGTGTGTGTGTGTGTGTGTGTGTGCACGTGTTCACATGTATGCGACCCGCTTGTCTCACAGGAGGGGTTGGAAAGTCAATGGCACACACGTTCACTAACGCCAAAACAAACAGAACAATGTAGCGTGTTTTTTTTTACTCAGTATTTACAATAATACACCCGTCTGTCTGTCTGTCTGTCTGTCTGCCATGTTGTTTTGCCTCGATTTTTCATATTTCCAAAGTGATAGCTAAAATATAACGCTACAAAAAACAAATAACGTGTACATATAAAAAGCTTAAAAGATTAACTAGCTAGCAGGGCATTAATCAAAACAATTCAAAGAAATTGTTAGAAAATTATATAAAGGAGATTAGCAGGGCATTACAAGATGTTAGCATGTTCAAACAGTTGAGTAAGCACTCTGTAATGAAATGACATCCTCACTCTTTCATTTTCAGTTTGTCTTTTTAAATTTAAAATTTTTATTGCTATGTTATTTTTATTTCTCTTTTAATTATTTTTATTTTATTCATTGACTGCCAATAATAATTCATTTTATGTGTAAAATTATTTTAGTGGTATTAAATCAAGGAAGAGCACATGATCTAAATCCTCCATTTGTGTGTGTGTATGTGTGTGTGTGTGTGTGTGTGTGTGTTAGGACTCGGAGTCATTAGACAGCTGTATCCAGAGCACTCTGTCGTCGGTGTACGCTCCGTTCGGGGCGACGGCGTCCACGGTACTACTGCAGCTCTTCAGTGTGGTGGAGCGTCAGTACGGCGGAGACGGCCTGCGCTGCCTCATCGACTTCCTGCTGCCTGCCAAGAAGATCTTACACACCATCCAGAGAGAGAGCTGCGTGAGTAACACCTAACACTGTAACTCCAAAAACTCACAGAATCACAAATAGGCTCATTATTAACTCATTGCTGCTCTCCATATTCAGCTGGACTACTAAGATTTGTTTAGTGTGGGCGGGGTCTGGCAGAACTCGAACACTATTGGCTATTGTGGAAATTAGTCAAGCGCCACAATACGTCTCTCTGTCTTTCTGTTGGAGAAGAAAATACGTCAACATACAGAACAGACTCGCGGATCTCCAGATGTTTCATGCAGATGTTTAATGGAGTCGTTGGTCTCAGTTATGAGCTATGAGTGGACTTGAGAAGAACATTCAATTCCATTCGTGTATAAGACGTAGTAATTTATGTAATTCATAAATGCCCTTAAGATGACAAAATAATATCTAAACCAAAAAAAAAGACAGATACTGCTGTCTCAAACAGTCGTGATTTATTGCAGCATCTTCTCTCTAGTTTCAGCCTCTTACACGATGTCATCTTATGGCATTTTGTGTAAAAAGACTTACAGAATGAAAAGCAGGGAGCTGCAGATGTTGCAAGGAGTGTTGAGGGCATGGTCAAGATTCCTCGCAAACTGTGTGTTGCAAAATTGTTTTTGTGGTGTATTCCTGAACAATTAGGAGATTTAGGAAATCTCTACATGTAGTTTCTATTTATTATTACAAAAGTACTAAAAAGTGCAAGTTTATTGACTTTATTTGGAACATTAAGAGATATTATTCATTTAGTTATGACTCTTTTATAATGACTCATTTATAATTTTATATACTTCCGCCCTGTCTGTCTTTCTCTCCTTCTCATCCCGTCTTACGGCACTTACGAGACATGACTCCAGATTAAGTGATCTTAGCTGTCAGAAAGAAACAGAAACCAAAACATAAGATAGAAATTTCAAAACCTTACAAGAGTTTTAGAGTAATTCCTTGCTGTAACATGAACGTTTAGTAGCTGTGTAACACTTTGTTGATGAGGTGTTTTATGTACGATGTGAGTAAGTGAAAAATGGCTTCATAAAACTATTCTTCTGTTCTGTTTTCCGTCCCTCAGCTGCGATTTAAAGGCCTGCTGCTGTACCACGAGGGCTGGCCCCTGTGCATCCATGAGAAGATTGTCCTGCAGCTCGCCCCTCTGCACAAAGTGCGTCTAAGGCAGGGAGACTTCTACCTGCAGCTGGTGCCTCTGGGCCGCAAGGCCGCCAAGCTGGTGATAAAATGCCTGGCACGAAGCGGACGCGCCCTGGCCGAGATCACAGTGCCTGAGGGAATGTATCCCCGGGTCTTCACAGCTGACTTCCTGCAGGATGTGACACACGAACGGAACCTGCATCCCCTCCAGAACTGCCTGCTGAGCACCGGTGCTGCCGTCTACCGAACCCCCTGGAGGAACGTGGTGAACCCCGTGTGTGTGAGAAACGCCAACGAGGGCATCATGCAGCCGGGAGCACTGAGCATCGGCCACCTCGGCACCTGCAGCACCCACGGATCCACAGGGACACTGGACAGCCGGAGGAGCTCCAGAGACTCGCTGGCCTCGCAGGGGGCCGATTCCACGGCTTCCGAGCCGTTCCTGAGTCGCAGACCCAGCGAAAGCGACACGTACACAAACGCTGGCACGTTGCCCGCAGAGGAAAAATCCCTGAGACCCAGTATAGATGTAGAGGGTGGGAGCAGGAGAGGAGGAAATTCCAAGTGTCTCTCCTTCAGCACGGATCTCAGCACGCCGAGACGGCGCCAATCCAGAGACTCGGCCGTTTTTGAGACCCGACGACTGTTTCGCAAATCGTACATGGAAGCTTTGCAAAACCCCATGAATCTCGGATCGAGCTCTGAGTCGGTCCCGGAGGAAGGTGGCGAGCCGACGGTCGAAGCCGAGACCAGGCCGAGATGCGACTCAGACACACACCCGGTGAGACGAGGATCCCTGCAGCGCCGCCTCTCGCCGCTCCTCCCACTGCAGCGCAGCATCAGGTCTGAGAGGCGCTCCAAGTCTCTGGAACGTTCCGGAAAAAGCGCGGTCAAAGGTCACCGAACGCACTCGTCCTCCGGCGAAAGCTCACCCAAGAAGCTGATGAACGGCTGCGCAATACGTTTTGGGAGACTCGACCTTGAGATGGCATTTTACAGCACAGAGAGACGCGGCAGCAAAGGAGACTCAGGTAGATACCATGCTTCACAGGAATGTTACATATACCACAACGAGGACAACGATATTAATGGTAATGGAGTCAGATTTTAATTCTGAAGGTTAACAGAAACATTGCTGCATTTAACACTGATGATGCTTAACGTGTTTAAAAGTTCATTCATAGAAACGATCAATGTTATGTGTAATTGCTGTCTCAAGTCTTTCCATGTGAATTTACCAGGAGAGTTTTAAAAGATATAACTAAGTCCTTAGCCACAGCGTACATAACGTGAAGACAAGGGTTGTGTGAAAAACACACCTTTGCACTGGACACACTCTCATAGTCTCTATGGGTTTGTTTTGACGACACAGCAGGCAATGTCTCTGTATCTGTCTGCGCTGAAGTTACACCTTGGTTTAAGCCAGATAAACACTTATTACAGATATTTCAATATATAAATAGATATACAAATTTAATAAATACATTTTTTTAATAGTCACTCTCACGTTGTAATGCAAAGTTATAGAGCACCTGTTGTGTACAAAGTTGTGTAGAGTATATTAAACCGCTCATTAAGGTGTGTCTGCGTTACCAGATGTCTCGTTTTCGATTCAGTGTAGCCTCAGGCTCTGAAAACCTGCTCTCAAGTTACGTGACATGGCATGGCGTGTAATTATCAACCGCAGTGTGCTCTGACTAATACACCACTCACTTTCTTACGCACCGCCACTGCGTGTAAGCATGTATGTGTGTGAGTGTGTGTGTGTGTGTGTGTGTGTGTGTAGATGCAGGGCCAGTACGGCATGAATGTGTTGTCGGAGATGTTTTAGCAAAATGTATGCCCCAACCATGCTGACGTGAGGCTTCATACACACACACACACACACGTTTTCCTTTCCTATGAGTGTGTGTGTGTGTGTGTGTGTGTGTGTGTGTGTGCGTGTGTGTGTGTGTTTGTTGATGTACAGGCGAGAGCACTGTGAGTGAGTCGCTGAGGAAACAGACTGTTATTTCTTCTTCCTGCTATTGATGGTGAAGAAATCGAGGGCGGCTGTTTGTCTCACTGTGTGATATGATGAAGGAAATCCAAACCTGTGGGTGGGGCGATATAACAGAATCAGGACCATATAACAGAGTCAGGATGATAGATCAGAGTCAGGATGATAGATCAGAGTCAGGATGATATAACAGAGTCAGGATGATAGATCAGAGTCAGGATGATATAACAGAGTCAGGTGATATAAAGATCAGGATGATAACAGAGTCAGGATGATATAACAGAGTCAGGATGATAGATCAGAGTCAGGATGATATAACAGAGTCAGGATGATATAACAGAGTCAGGATGATAGATCAGAGTCAGGATGATATAACAGAGTCAGGATGATAGATCAGAGTCAGGATGATATAACAGAGTCAGGATGATAGATCAGAGTCAGGATGATATAACAGAGTCAGGATGATAGATCAGAGTCAGGATGATATAACAGAGTCAGGATGATATAACAGAGTCAGGATGATAGATCAGAGTCAGGATGATAGATCAGAGTCAGGATGATATAACAGAGTCAGGATGATAGATCAGAGTCAGGATGATATAACAGAGTCAGGATGATATAACAGAGTCAGGATGATAGATCAGAGTCAGGATGATATAACAGAGTCAGGATGATAGATCAGAGTCAGGATGATATAACAGAGTCAGGATGATATAACAGAGTCAGGATGATAGATCAGAGTCAGGATGATATAACAGAGTCAGGATGATAGATCAGAGTCAGAGTCAGTCACTGTATTATTTTATTTCACAGGCTTCTTTCCAGTTTTAGTTTTTATTAACGCTAATTTCCACAACTCTCTCTCTCTCTCTCTCTCTCTCTCTCACACACACACACACACACACACAGACGATGGGCTCAGGTGAATACCCCCCCCCCCCCCCCGAGTGCTGCCCCCCCTTCCCTTTTTAAACTCCAGAGATTTTCCCACAGAGTCAGAAGGATCAGGTGAACTGTGAGAGGCTCGTTGCCTGCTCTTCCACCATCACAGCTATTTCACTCATAATGACCACCTTTGTGCTGTGGTCAGTTTAGTGAGGTTGTAGAGAAAAACTTCTTATATGCACGCGCGCACACACAAATGATATAAGATCTGTGACTAGTCAAATGACTAGTCGAAATCCCAATTTATCTGACTACGTTAGGTCACTCACTGTTCAGGACCGCGAGTGTTATTTGAAAAAATTTACTTTAACGGACAGAACCTCACAGTTTCCTTTGTTTAGTCTCTGGTTGTTAGCTACCAGTTAGCTTAACTTACACGCTAAAAAGTTAGCGTTACATGAGAAATCATTTAACTTGTTCCCCAATTTCTGATGAGGTGTGCATGCATAAGAAATGTTTAGACACGTAACCAAGCCATTAACCATACCAACGAAAACAATAGTTTCTTTAACCTTATCTGATATGAAGAGTATGCTGCAAACACCAGCATTTTTAATGATTGTGTCCGTCCAGTCTCTCATTTTATCGCGTTTAACCACAGCTGTCGTCAGTTTTTTTGTCCGGCAGCGGCAGCAGATATGTGATAAAACTTCAAACTGGAGTCTGCACTCCACTGATTCTGTCACCCAACAACACAACAAGATGACATTTGCGTTCCTCGTGCAGCCGACTCCAGTTCTCCCTTTGTTTTGCCTCCAGCTAGCGCCATGACGTAATCGTGACGTCGGCACAAAAGCGGTCCATATTATTTACATTACGTTATTACTAATGTAAATTCCAACTTCAAATCATATAATCTTTATGGATTACTGCACTCCATCCAGAACATTGAGTGAAAACCAGTCCTTCTGTATTGTTGCCATTAATTAAAGAATATGAAAAATGAAGAAAGCAAGCTGAGACACTCCCATAACTTAAGACGAATAACTCTAAGCGTTCGTTTATGTTAAAGCTAATTGTGGTGGAGGATGGGCCAGTCTTTCTGTGCAGAGCCATAAGCCATGAACCAACTGAAAAAAGCGTCAGAATAACTTCCACATCAGTTTTCAGCCTTTACCTTTAATAGTTCATTTCGTGCACCTCACCTTTTATGGAGTTTTGTGGGTGTCACTAAATGCAAATGAGGTGTTTCTTTGTGCTTTACCATCTTAATAAACATTTAAAGTACAAAGAATATCAGTATTTCACAAACATTTTAAATCTGTCTGAATGCTGATAAATGAAGCTCAGTGTCTGTTAAATATCAGGATATATTGTAAAGATTATTTTCAGCACATGTTTATTCACAGGTAAACAGAATGGAGCTGTATGACTACATCATGACTACCTTTGCTCTTATTGGCTCCTTGTGTTAGGGGACAGAGTTTCTGAACTTGACCCTCTGAAAGACTGTGGGTTTTTTGACCTTTGTGTCTTGGCTTGTGTGTGAAAGCGGAGGCGTTTAGGAAGTGCATCAATAGCAGTGCTGCAGCTCAGACAGGAAACAGAGCAGGGGAAAGACAATAGAGGCGACAGTTAGGGGACTGAGAGCTGGACCGCGGGGACATCTCTCATACGACCATACACAAGCTTTACTTCACTCATCGCTCGCTAAAATAAGCTTCTTTTCAAAGGAGATGCTGAGCTAAACCTCCAAATGCAGGAATTCTTTCATTTCGCTGAATAAAAATATGATTCTGGTGATGGAGGAGCGCTAGATTCTCATCTTTTGTCACTACACGGTGAAGTCATGGCACTTTATGGCAGGTATTTTTATTTCTTCAACAGTAACGTTTAAAAACTCTGGTCAGAAGATGCTGAAAAATATTTGTTTTATTGATTAAAAAGGTAGAAATTAAAATATAATCAAGGTTATACTTTTATAACTTAAATATTGCAATGATTTTTTTTTCTTCACTTTCTGTTCTGTTGGATGTGAAAAAAATCTTCTATGGTGTTTAGAGGAAATAAACGCTAACCACTCATTGTTCCTCGAATGGAATTTGCACAATTTCCAGAACAAAGCAGCGAAAATACACATCTTGGTCATTTTGGTCACTGAATGCTGTTCATTCTGTACTTCGGTTCTGTGTTGCTTTCGTCTGTGATCTGAAGGAAAAGCAGCAGGTTGTGCGTCGGAGGAGACTCGAGGCTCAGAGTTCAGGAGAAAGTTCAGCAGCATTCCTGAGGCTGAAGCCACAGGGCACACACACACACACACACACACCAGGTGGAGGTTATGACTCTCATCTGTAATATAAAGTGAGTGTGTTTGTGGTTGTTTGAGGCAGGTGCACACCTGGTGTTTGTGTG
>JAUCMX010000020.1:19529458-19539458 GCA_033459395.1 Hemibagrus guttatus
TTCTCTCATATAATGAAAAAGCCACCATAAAATTCTACTATTCTGCAAAATAACAATTACAAAGGACCTTAACTTTTGTCCCCTTTTCTTTTTAAATGATTAAATATAAACATTTGAGCAGGTTGAGAAATAAAAGACAAAAACATTCATTTATGAATTTCATTAATTCTCTGTTTTTATTTCAGTGTGTGTAAGATGACAGGTTGTGTGATGTAGTGCTCAGGACCACTTTATAACAAACACTGCCACAAGCCACGCCCACATCTACTGTTACTTCCTGCACCAAAACTTTACAGCTTTAGCCTTTAGTACTAGACTTGTAGCAAAAAGAAGAATCACAGAAAGTTCCTGAGCTGAGCAGTCGAGGTTCTCTTCATCGAGGTTCTCTTCATCGAGGTTCTCTTCATCGAGGTTCTCTTCATCGAGGTTCTCTTCATCGAGGTTCTCTTCACAGAGGTTCTCTTCATCAAGCTTCTCTTCACCAAGATTCTCTTCATCAAGATTCTCTTCATCGAGGTTCTCTTCATTAAGGTTCTCTTCACCAAGGTTCTCTTCATCAAGGTTCTCTTCACCAAGATACTCTTCATCAAGATTCTCTTCATCGAGGTTCTCTTCAAGGTTCTCTCGATCAAGGTTCTCTTCATCAAGGTTCTGTTCAAC
Organism: Hemibagrus guttatus; assembly: GCA_033459395.1. Lineage (NCBI taxonomy): Eukaryota > Metazoa > Chordata > Actinopteri > Siluriformes > Bagridae > Hemibagrus > Hemibagrus guttatus. The sequence continues at coordinate 19,530,119 of JAUCMX010000020.1, forward strand.
AAGATTCTCTTTATCGAGGTTCTCTTCATCAAGGTTCTCTTCATCGATGTTCTCTTTATCGAGGTTCTCTTTATCGAGGTTCTCTTCATCAAGGTTCTCTTCAAGATTCTCTTCATCAAGGTTCTCTTCAAGGTTCTCTCAATCAAGGTTCTCTTCATCAAGGTTCTCTTCATCAAGGTTCTCTTCATCAAGGTTCGCTTCAAGATTCTCTTCATCAAGGTTCTCTTCAAGGTTCTCTCGATCAAGGTTCTCTTCATTGAGGTTCTCTTCATCAAGGTTCTCTTCATCAAGGTGCTCTTTTCATCAAGGTTCTCTCGATCAAGGTTCTCTTCATTGAGGTTCTCTTCATCAAGGTTCTCTTCATCAAGGTGCTCTTTTCATCAAGGTTCTCTCGATCAAGGTTCTCTTCATTGAGGTTCTCTTCATCAAGGTTCTCTTCATCAAGGTTCTCTTCAAGATTCTCTTCAAGGTTCTCTCAATCAAGGTTCTCTTCATTGAGGTTCTCTTCATCAAGGTTCTCTTCATCAAGGTGCTCTTTTTCATCAAGATTCTCTTCATCAAGGTTCTCTTCATCAAGGTGCTCTTTTCATCAAGGTTCTCTCGATCAAGGTTCTCTTCATCAAGGTTCTCTTCATCAAGGTTCTCTTTATTGAGGTTCTCTTCATCAAGGTTCTCTTCAAGGTTCTCTCGATTAAGGTTCTCTTCATCAAGGTTTTCTTTATTGAGGTTCTCTTCATCAAGGTTCTCTTCAAGGTTCTCTCGATTAAGGTTCTCTTCATCAAGGTTTTCTTTATTGAGGTTCTCTTCATTGAGGTTCTCTTCATTGAGGTTCTCTTCATTGAGGTTCTCTTCAAGGTTCTCTTCATGGAGGTTTTCTTTATTAAGGTTCTCTCGATCAAGGTTTTCTTGGAGTCCTGAGATACTGAGATTTGCAAGAAAAATAAAGCAAAATAGAAAAAGAAAGACAGGGAGAGATTTAAAATAAAATAAGAGAAGATAGAAAGAAAAAAAAGAGAGAGAGATAAACAGAGATAAAAATAATGAGAGAGAGAGAAATGAGGCAGAGAGAAACAAACAACAGAGAGGTTTATTCTTGTGAATTACAGAAGTTTGTGTGTGTGTGTGTGTGTGTGTGTGTGTGTGTGTGTGTGTGTGTTTTTTCCCAGAGTGAAGTGTTAACTTCTCTGAAAGCCCTACTGAAGCACATTGACTCGTCTCAGCTCACACGAGACCTGGACGGCACTTTCCCCTACGACCATAACCACTACATACAGTTCAGACAGGTACACACACACACACACACACACACACACACACACACACACACACAGAAGATAACTCCTGAACTAAACACGTATTTGTTTATGTGTAGAAAATGGAGCAGTTCTGCAGCAGCTGTAGCACCGCCATCTTGTCTCTGCAGAGGTCAATAGACGTTGTGAAGAGCAGCAGCAGCCTGGACACTGTCAAGGTCAGATGGATGATAAGTCCCACATTTAGAAAGAAAAGAAACTCAGCATAAGTGTATTAGTGCACATTTATTTTTATTATATTTATTAGATTAAATAAATGGCACACATTTTTTTTTATATTTGAGACATTTAAGACTTAATCTTGTCTATCTTGTGTGTGTGTGTGTGTGTGTGTGTGCGCGCAGGACGTATCAGAGATGATCAACCAGCAAAGGAACCTGATGAAGTGTGTGTTAGAGGACTCGCAGCTGAACCGCCTCAGGCTGGAGGGAGGAACGTTCCTCGCACGTGTCAGGAAAGAGGAGACAAATGAAACTGAGAGCTACAGGTACAACACACATACACACTCATCAAGCTCGATCTCACACACACACACACACACACACACATACAATATATCTTACACACAGTCACACATACTGCATCTCATATACACACATACACTCAAACACACTCAAATACACACTGCTTCTCATACACACTCATATAAACTCATACACATTCACACACACTCATACACACTCATATAAACTTATACACATTCACACACACTCACACACTCATACACACTCATAAACTCATACACATTCACACACACTCATACACACTCACACACTCATACACACTCACATAAACTCATACACATTCACACACACTCATACACACTCACACACTCATACACACTCATATAAACTCATACACATTCACACACACTCATACACACTCATATAAACTCATACACATTCACACACACTCATACACACTCATATATCATACACAGTCACACAATCATGCACACACATACATACACACACACACCCACACATAATATATCTTACACACACTCATACATACTACATCTCATATAGACTCTCATACACACTCAAATACACATCGCCTCCCTTACACACTCATATAAACTCATACACACTCACACACACATATTTGTTTAAAATCTGTATGATGTTTGTTTTAATCCTCCCGCTTGTACATGAACGCAGGGACGCAGTGGATGCAGCGTACACGCTCTACAATCAGCTGGATGAGGAGGTTCATAAACTTGTCATCCTGTCCAACAAATCTCTTCGTGAGCTGGAGAAGCTTCTGGAGCTGCGCACTTTTCAGGAGGAGACCGAGCGGGTGAGTCGACCGGATTAAAGACACAATGAACATCATTTGAGTCATCACGTATTTGTGAGGGATATTCTAGTGAAATGTAATGTACAGATAAAGGCAGAAAGCTAGACCGAGGGATAAAAACAGTCATGAAACCTAAAACAGGAAGCCGATCCAATCGCTGTGCTCGGCGCGCAGCAGGAAGTGGGAAAGCTTCCATGCCTCATTCAGTTAAAGTGAACCTGGGACCTGGGATCAGTTCTCTGGCCCTCTCCCGGGATCGTGACAGCTTGCACACTTCCCCAGGGTAAAAAAAAATCTTAACTCGCAGCTGGTTTCTTTCTATACATATTTCTATAGATTTATTTCCATTTCATCTATTTCTGCCCGAAACCCACCATGTGATATTCTGACTGAAATATTTTCCTAAAGTGAGCTTGTTCCATTTCCCTGAAGGTTATTCTGACTTTATCTCTCAGATGTGACATCCTCCCCGAGAGGGACGATTTTGGAGAGCATTAGAAGTGTAAAAAGAAAAAAGGGCAGTGCAAGAGATGTGTGTTTGTGTTATACAAACCTGCAGCTCCACTTGTCACTTTATAGCTGTTGTAAAATTATTAAGGATACTAACAATATCTCAGAAAAATATATTTAGATCATTTTGTCGTGAGCCACTCTTCACTGTTAATCCACTCCCAGTGTTCAGTCATTTGTGTTGTGATGTGTTTGAACAGATTAGGCGCTGGTTCAGTGTGGAGGCAGAGAAGCACTTGGCTCCGCTGGACTCTCTCAGTTTTACCCTCAGTTCCCTGAAGGAAATGAGGCGGAGCCTGGAGCAGTTCACCGAGGAGGCAGCAGTAAGTGATCGTCTCATTGTTTTTATCAGCAGGATGGAGAGATGCGGAGTGATGCAGCTAGTTTGTAGAGATCTTCTCTTTAACGTCAGCATCACTATGTGCACAGCTCCAGCAGAAGCAGGCCGCCGCTTTGACGCAGGACCCCAGACGTCTGTCCGGTTCCACATTACTGGAGCTCAAGCAGCACATGAGCTCCATCCTCCAGCAAGCACACACACGCGGGACCGAGCTGGACATCTTGATCAACCTTTATGAGTTCTATGACTCGGTAAACACACTCACAACCTGTGGATGCACCCAAACTACACATTTCATAATCTGCACATACACGGATCAGGCATAACACTGTGAGCAGTGAGAGGTGAAGTGAATAACACTGAGTATCTCCTCATCATGGCACCTGTTAGTGGGTGGGATATATTAGGCAGCAAGTGAACATTTTGTCCTCAAAGTTGATGTGTTAGAAACTGGAAGCAAGGATTTGAGCGAGTTTGACGAAGGGCCAAATTGTGATGGCTAGACCACTGGATCAGAACATCTCCAATACTGCAGCTCTTGTGGGGTGTTTTTAATTACGTTCAGTGTCGAACTTTGTTTTTAGTTTGGTTTTTGTTCCTTTTACTGTTTCTAATCTCTGGCTCAAAAATGATGAATAAAACTGCATCAAAATAAAATGGCACTAGTTAACAGTAGTAATGGGAGATCACTATGAAACAACCAATTTTTTGTATTTATAGTCAGAAACTAATGATTAAAGGAGAAGCATTAATAGGACCTGACTGAAATCATGTTGTCCTCTGGCAGGCTCAGCAGTGGATGACACACTGCGAGGACTATTTCGAGAGCCTGAACTTGGACGAGAACATCACAAGCTTCTCTCCTGAGGTTCTGCAAACATTGCAGGACTACCACAAAGAGGCCACCAAGTTCTCTCTGGAGAACTTCAGCTCTTTAAATGACACAGTGGCCAGGCTGGACAGCCCACGCCAACTCCAACACTGGAATCACATCTGGATGAAGTGCCAGGAGACCCGGAAACATCTAGAGGAGGTGTTGGATAGAGCAGCAGTAGTGCGAGAAGACCCTGTGTCTGACTCCTCTCTAACCGCTGATCTAACCTCTGACCTTTCAAAAACCAAGGAAATACCTGCAATATGTGCAGACTTGGAATGTACAGAGAGCAGAAGTTCTCTTCCCGAGATTAAACACACCTTTGATTTTGAGGACGAGAAGCCTCACTCGGCAGGTCCCTTCTCTAAAATTGACTCGACTTTCAAATCTTTTCTCTTCCCTCCCGAGAGAGATAAACTCTTTCCGTCGCCATTGGATGACACAGACAGCGACTGCACCATCGACTCATCGTATTCCTGTCACTCAGAGCCCGGAGCGAGGCACCGCAGGCCTCCACTGAAGAAAATGATGAAGAAGACGGTGAGCTCTGAGCTCTTGGGACACCACGGCTACCTGGGGGTCTACATCAGAGGACTGGAGCTCAGCAACGACACGAGTGTGGAGAAGAAGCCGCAGAGGCCACACGTGAAGAGTCCCGTGCTGACACGGACCAGGAGCCTCCCATCACCTTCTATAAGTCAGGGACGACAGGGAGACCGTGAGAACAAGAGACAGAGCAGGTGGGAAACACACACTCACACATACTCTGGATGAAATTATGGATGAAATGATTGAATTTTTATTTTTTATTCCATGCAGTAAAATCCAGCACATCATGGACGAGATGATCTGCACAGAGAGGGAGTACGTGCGTTCCCTCTCCTACATCATGGAGCACTACTTCCCAGAGATGGAAAGGCCAGACCTGCCGCAGGACCTCAGAGGAAAGCGCAGCATCATCTTCGGAAACCTGGAGAAGCTGTGTGACTTCCACAGCCAGTACTTCCTAAAGGATCTGGAGCAATGCACTCATTCCCCACTTTCAGTCAGCGCCTGCTTCCTGAGACACGTGAGTCTTTACAAAACATCCACCATCACAAACCAGTTTCTTTTTTCGGAATGTTTCAAATACAACAGGCATCACAGGAATGTGTAGGTGTGTTGGTATGATGGTATTAGGAAGGCCATTAAGAATAAATAAGAAGATTAAAGAAAGAATAAATTAGAAAGAATAAACGTGTGTGTGTGTTTATGACTGACAGGAAGACCAGTTTGGAATGTACGCTCTGTACAGTAAAAACAAACCCCGCTCTGACGCCCTGCTCACCAGCCACGGCAACGCTTTCTTCAAGGTGAGACACACCCGTCTGAGGCGTCACGTAAAACATCTCAGGTTCACAATAAAGACAGTGTGACGGATATCCACACATTCCTGAAATCACCACCCCCATTCCTTCTGCTCTTTAGTGTTATTTCTCAAATAAAAAGGAAAGCTTATTAAATCAAAGCTCATAGGGGGAGTGTGTTATACTGACCTCTATCACAGGCAATGTCTATTATTACGGATATTATTAATACATCTTAATAAATGTGTGTGTGTGTGTGTGTTATAACCTATTCCTCTGTCTACATTTTAACTGAAACATCTCCTGTATAGACACATACCCCATGGAAGTAAAGTCTTGTGAGAGCTAAGCACAATGAAGCCTATGGCTGAGATGAGAACTGGTGATAATCATTGCTCACTGGGCCTCAACATGTAAAATCAACAGGAACGTCACTGTTTCCATTTCAGATTTTACCTACTTTAACCTTTACTCATAGCTCATGATTACAAACGTGTAATAAACACAGGACAGCACCAAGACTTTAGTGGATCTAGTTCATTTAAATAAGAATTGTTCAGGTTTATTATCACTGAGATGGAGAGAGCAGTGTGTACTTATATAAAGAGTTAAAAGAGCTGTTGCTCATTTGAAATGTGTTTTTTGTTGTTGTGATCCGTGTTACAGCGCCTCTGGCAGGACGGTCTCTCTGTCTTTCAAAGCCAGCAGGTCACAGGTCACGTACAGTGAAGTTCGCGTTTAAGCATATACATCTGTCTTAAGCGGCAGTGACATCAGACTTGTCTTTGCACGTTCTTCATGTATTTTCTCATTGAAGAATTGTTTTTTATTTCACTGTGTTTGGTCTTAGCACCGCTTTTTTTCAGTAGATAATCAAATTAGTAGTTGGATTTCCAAGTTGTTAGAAATTATTTTTAAAAGTCTTCAAATCGCTCGTATGCATTTTCCACAGAATAAACAGATGGAGCTGGAAGACAAGATGGACCTGGCATCCTACCTGCTGAAGCCCATCCAGAGGATGAGTAAATACGCCCTGCTGCTAAAGGACCTGATAAAAGAGTGCGGTCAATCACAGGAGCAGGAGCTCGCTGACCTCAAGACAGCCGAGGAGATGGTCAAGTTCCAACTGCGCCATGGCAACGACCTGCTCGCCATGGACGCCATCAGAGGATGTGATGTAAGAAGCACGATATAAAACGTGCATGCATGCTTTAGGGTCGGACACATTAAGTGATAATTGTTGGTCCGGTTTGTAGGTGAATTTGAAAGAACAGGGCCAGCTGAGGTGTCAGGACGAGTTCATAGTGTGGTGCGGACGCAGGAAGTACCTGCGGCACGTCTTCCTCTTCGAGGACCTTATCTTGTTTAGCAAAACCAAAAAGATTGAAGGGGGATACGACATCTACATCTACAAACAATCTTATAAGGTGAAGGGTTTAAACATCTCAGTCATTTCAAGAGCATCTTATTTATGGAGTGTGTGAGTTAGCAACACTACTATTTCCCACAGACTGCAGAGATAGGGATGACCGAGAACGTTGGCGACAGTGGCCTTCGGTTCGAGATCTGGTTCCGGCGAAGGAAGTCCCAGGACACGTTCATCCTGCAGGCCAGCTCGGCCGAGAGCAAGGCAGCCTGGACCTCCATCATCGGGAAGATCCTGTGGAGACAAGCGCTCAGAAACAGAGGTCAGCTAACTCTACGTTCACACTAGGTGCTTCTTACTTGTAGGCGTGGCCTGTCCAGTGTTTTGTTTGTATAGATTTTTTAAAAATCACTTGTTTTGTGTGTCAGGTTTTTTAGTTTTGAAGTGGAGGCTATGATGCTAATGTAGCTAACGTTTAAGAGAAGACCAGTTTAGCATTGTGTTATTTATAAATAATTATATTATATAAGTCACAGAGATAAAAAAAAAACAACAACAATCACAGCACCACCAAGTCCTTTCTCAGTGTGGTGTCAGACTCAGCTGTAATATACAGTAAAGTCTGTGTAAGAGACTACGCCCTCTGGTGGCCAGGCACAGTATCTCACCTGTACTCATATATGTACACTATATCTTAACCTCCGTCTCTCAGATACCATATAGATTATTCCTGGTCTTTCATGTCTCTCTCTCTCTCTCTCTCTCTCTCTCTACACACACACACACACACACACACATACACACACATATGCACCTCCTCTGCTCAACAGAGTTGCGGATGCAGGAGATGGTCTCTATGGGAATCGGCAATAAACCATTTATGGACATCAAACCGAGCGACGCGGCCATTAGTGACCGAGCGGTCGATTACATCATGAAAGGCACAGGTACATCCACTTCTCATGCTACTTTTCTTCCCCTCTCTCGCTCTCTCTCTCTCCCGCCCTCTCTTTGTCTTTTTCTGTGTCTACTGTTGAGTGTTTATTATTTATTTATATGGCAGTCGTTCTCTCTGTTCATTCACTTCAATTTTTTCTCTTCTCTCTCTCTCTCTCTCTCTCTCTCTCTCCTCTCTCTTTCTCTCTCCTCTCTCTCTTTCTCTATTGTATACTTTTGTTTTTCATCATTCTCTTTCTTTCTTTTTTTCTTTCTTTCTAGCTTTCTCTCTCTCTCTCTCTCTCTCATACACACACACTCTCTCTCACTCTACCTGTCTTCCTCTCTCTCTTGCTCACTCTATCTCTCTTTCCATGCTCTCTTTCCCTGGCTTTCACCTTCTCTATATGTTGTCCTTTCTTTCTCAGTCCCTCTCTCTCTTTCTCTCTCTCTCTCTCTCTTCATTTGTCTTTCTCTATTTGATCACTCCCACTCTTACTATTTCTTTCTCTTTGTTCCTCTTTATCTTTCCCCTTTTCCCCCTTTACTCATTTTAGATTTACTCCACTCTCTCTCTCTCTCTCTCTCTCTCTCTCTCTCTCTCTCTCTCTCTCTCTCTCTTTCTTCTCTTTTCCCCTATGCCCCTGGACTGTGTGACACACTGTATTTACAGCTCTGATTTCTCACTTTAAGATGGAGATGCCCTCTGCGGGCATCTGTCTCTGTCTTTCAGCACCTCCTTTTCAAACACTGCTAAAAAGATCTCTCATGCCTGGACCTGACTGTGTGTGTGTGTGTGTGTGTGTGTGTGTGTGTCTGCAGAGTCACGCACTCGTTCCACCATCTCTGGCTCCTCCTATGATCACTCCAGTCCGTTCAAGAGGCCACACTCCACCATCTCCAACAGCAGCTCCTCCTCATCCAGCAGCCACTCCTCGTCCTCCTTCCTGAGCTCCCTCAATCTGCCACTGTTTAGCTCCGCCCTCCACCCACCCCTCGCCCACTGGCACTACGACTGCATCGAGGAGGACGAGCTGGAGCATGACGCCGCCACAGAGCCCTCCATGAGTGAGTCTCACACGTAATGGTTTCCAGATTAGCACATCGCGAACTCCATCTGTGGCCCAAAAAGTGTCCAGTACACCAGTTTGTCATTGAAGCACGCCAGAACACCAACCCAAGGGCAGTGCTTTTCAGTGGTTTTAGTACAAAAAAAACACAGAACATCAGAAGTGTTCATCTATGGTCATGTTATTGCTCTTTGTATCACTGGCCAGTGGGGATTTGTGAAATGCTTGGACCCACATATCGCTGCTCACTGACTATGTTTATAATTAATATCATTAGAAGAAAGAG
>JAUCMX010000020.1:19544458-19584458 GCA_033459395.1 Hemibagrus guttatus
ATATTTATTTATTTATCCTCTTGTACAGCACAATGGCCAACTGCTGTTGTACTTATTGTGCTATATAAATAAAATTTTGATTGTTTGATTGATTGATTTACAAAAATCTCAAATCAGCCAAACATGCATGCAGTCTTCACGACGCTAAACTGGTGGCCATCAGCTTTTATTACTTAGCCACATTAGCCCTGAACCTACATTTAAACTTTTCATTTCCTGCCTGATCAGCTGTATTTCAGGTAACATTCATTTTTGTCAAATCTTTGGAAATGTTCAGTGTGAATCTGATTACCTGATGGGGAATCCAATCCAAAAGTGTTCCTTTGCTTAAATCCACACACAGCAGCACGAATCCAATCACAGCCGTGAACAGACAGAGGACATTGGAGTGAAAACACATCTGCAGGGGAAAATGAACACACTGTGTGTTTGAGAAAGAAACAAAAAATTGAAATAAATGGCAAAATTACATGTTTATAACGCAGAGTAACGTGAACCTGTAAGAGTCCGGGGTTTCTGTACAGCATTATGGAGAAAAATCCAGAAACCAGGAACTAAAACATAAACAATATGGAAACAGATTTATAGCAAAAAGAAAAAAAAGTTAAAATATTATTAATATGTTGGACAGAAATGTTAGGAATGAAGAAATGTACACTAATGAATGGTGTATACAGTAAGGTGAATACACCTTACTGGTGTAAGGGCAGATATACAGCATATGGAACAATCCGCTGTGTGTGTGTGTGTGTGTGTGTGTGTGTGCAATTATAGTAAAATAATGAATGACTGATTATGATAAAAGTTTTTTTTTTCTTCTTGTATCATAGTAATTTAGAAAAAATGACAGTTTAGTATTTATTAAAGCACAGCGTTTCATGCTTTTTATCCGGTTATAGTTACAATGTAAAAAGTTTGGTTTGGTGCCTAAATTTTCTTTCCCCCCTTTGGTTTTCCCTGAAACTAGGGTGCTGATTATAATAATTATAGACAAGATATGTTTTCTAAGCTTTCACACGAAAAGAGCTGCACAGGAAGAGGTTATGGTCCCATGCCTTATTATTGCTACAGCTTTGGAAGGCGCTGTCGGGGGGTTAGGGGGGTTCTGTTGTAGGGGTACGAGTGGTACCACACTGCACTATATGGATGACTGAAGGTCTCAGTTTGTCCTAAATCTCATTGAGTCCAAAAACAAGAATTTTACACCAAACGTATCCTGGAAAAAGTGTATTTTTGTATTTGTTGCTGTTTGCTGTGTTACCAGGATGCCGCTGATGATCGGGACTCTGAACAAGGTGAGTAACAGGTCATCAATTTCCAAGGACACAGCAAACACGATTCCAAGTCCTATGCTAAAAACCCCACTGCTGATCTGCATACCCTAGAGAGAAAGCCAGAGACAGAGAGGGCGAGAGAGAGATTAGAAGGTATGTTTTTAGATTTTTAAATCTAATCATCGAGTGTTAAAGGTGCAGTAAGTGAGCTTACGGCCCAGATGGCCGGTTCTTTCTTCAGAAGCTGGTGCAGAGGAAGTTCTGGGGCAGGGATGAGTTCAGCGACTCTGTAATGTTTAATCAGCGGACCCTCGTCACCCTGAGCCCCGCGTCTGGCCGAGTGATCGTCTATCACATCCATAGCGAAATTAACACACGCCATCACACAGCTTCGCTTAAACAGGAGGTAAACACAGACGAGTCCCATTTATTAATACAATTTTATCAATAATCACAAACAGGTCACATTTACACACCAGTCACATTTATACTTGCCGTATTTCTCAAGAATTTACAACCAAATTACATTTACTATCCATCAAATTCACAAATAATTACATTTACAGTCAAAATCACCGACAAATAATAATCATAAGATTAAAGGTAAAAACTCTGATTTGTGTACAGATCATATTCCTTCCTTCCTTTCCTTAGTTCTTTCTTTACATTAACATAAATATGATTTAATGTAAATAATTAGCCTTTTTTTTTTTTATGTCACTGTTCAATCCTGCTAACGTCCTAATAATAATCTCACCTAGAACATCCATTAACACTCGGACACACGATCACAATTACGCATTTATCATCAATCACAATTACACATTAAACAGCAATCAGCTAAACAAAATCTCCGTATGGGTTTCCTGTAAAGCTCTCGATCAGATACTCACCCTATCACCACTCTTCCTGTGTCCTCGGAAAAATGACCAGCAGCGAGAAAAAAAAACAATCCTGTAAAATGAAGTGGGAAAAAAAAAACGAAAAAACCCTGTTTTATGTCTTTCTGAGCAGCTTCAGGTTCGGTGTGTGTGTGTGTGTGTGTGTGTGTGTTCAGAAGAAAGCTGCTGAAAAAATATTTTCCATCCCCTGCACCCACTGCAAGTCTGATGAACAAGGAAATAGAGTGAGGACTGACAAAACCACAGAGAAGTGCAGCAGTTAAACTGAACTCACACCATCTCAGACCAGCCGCTGGACAACAGCCGTGAGTTAGAGCTCGCTCAATCAGCTTTAAAAACATTTTTTTACTAACTAGTTACTCCAGATATAACCAGGAGCGCTCATTTCTCTTTACTCTATTTACAAGTTGTTGTTTTTTTTTTAGCTATTTATATATAATAATAATAACAACAACAACAGTAATAATAATAATCATAATAATAATAACAATTATTATTGTTTTCGATTTTTTATTTGAATTAATATCTCGAAACAATATTTTTCATATGTTCTGTGTTTTTTATATATTATTTTTACAGCCGTATTATTTACATAAAAACAATTATATATTAGTTAACCTGTGAATATATATATATATATATTTATTTTTTAATTTTATTTATAGAAGCCTAGTTTTGTTTATTATTTCATTCACTTATTTTCTGTGTAAGACTTAGAAAGGAGTTTATATGAGTTTATATGGCTACATTTAATTTAAATGATTTTTTTTTTTAAATATACACATATATTTCTTTTAGTATTTATTTTAATTTAAAGTTATAGTGTGTATACTTTTTAAAAAAAATATGTATACACCTATATTTAATTTTATTTACTTCATGTAAAGCTTACTATTTTTTTCCCCATTTCATATTGTGCATTTTTAGCGTATTTACTGACCACACACCTGGTGTTTATTAAAATATCAGTGGGTTTATTAAAGCAGACATGTGCTCAGTTTGGTTCAGTTTAATTACAGCTTCCCGTCTCTGCAGGATAAAAAACGTACGCAGTTGTAGTCCAGATTGCACACATCGAACTCATTTCCTTTTTTCTTTCTTTCCAAACTTCACTCTGGCCTTGATAGAGATCTTCATGTTGCTGAAGTGTGAACATTATAAACCAGGTACGTGAGCGTTATTTTTTTATGTGACACTTTATCTGATCCTGTATGAAGGTTTTATGAGCTGGTGTTAATGTTTAGAGGCTTCACATGACAGAGACAAGTGAAGGGATTTTTTTTTTACGTTAGTGTATTATTGTAAAAAAGGAAGAAAAAAAAGCTCTTAAAAATATCTTACAAGTAAATCCTTTACATCAGCCAGTGGAACTTTTCACAACTTTTCAACATCTGCACTACATCACGATGTCGGCTGAATGAACAGGAACCAATTTTACATCAGCCAGACTTTTATTTATTATCCATCATTGATTTAAAAGGGAAAAAAGGCGGGAATTTATTTGGAAAAGATTTATTTTTTAGAACTGGAAATTTTTTGCACCTAAAAAGAATTAAAAAAAAAAGAAAGTATTTTTTGTTTGGACTGATTTTTTATTCATTTATTTTTTAAATTAGATTTATATTTGCAATGATTTTAGCTGTGGTGTTTTTCATTTTAAAGCTTTTTTAAAGAAAAATATATCAGAAGGATATCATTATCAGCTGATACTCACGAAACAGACATTGTTTTCGAGACATAATGCCACAGGGTGCCTTCGCTAAATAGACATAAGCTACGTTTCATTGTGCTGTGTGCAGATCAGTGAGGCGTTTCTTGACTCTCAACCAGAACAATGAGGTACACGTTCAAACCGGACGACTGCATGGTCATCACCATCCCTCTCGCCAGTGTCAGGAATGCCAGAGAGGGACAGCTCATGCCCGACAAATTCACCTGCAGGTTCAAGGACTCCTACAAATTGTATCAGCGCGGTCGCCCCAAAGCACTCGGGGTAGGAGGACACACAACTCAGCACCGTTCAAAATCTATATCCGTTTCTAGCCTGTTAGATTTACATTAATATTTAATGATTCAGACGTCTGAAGTGAAGTTCTCCACACTGAGGTACAGCCGCTAGTGAGGAAGATCTTCTGGTGTCTGATTCATGCAGCTTAACGATATGTGAGAGTGTGCGTTCTGAAGATAGAGTACATGCGAATTGCATTGTTTTTCATCATCTCTATTTAATATATATATATATATAATATATATTACAGTCCATTTCTGTAGCTTAAATCATCTTTGAGGGTAAACACCACCCACGGTTCCTGCAACAATGGACTACATGAATAAAACAATTAGAGTAAATCATCATTTTGTCAATTTCGGTCATTTATCTGCACACACACAATCACTGTTAAACTTTCAGTTTTAATAAAATCACCTTGCACATGCTAAATGAATTCATCTGCATAACTCTGCATGTGTACATGTTTTATAAATACATATTATATTTAAACCTGTGTTTGAGGATTTCATACCTATTGAGCTATAGACATGTATAACTATATCCTTACAGGACTTTCATTAAATGTCACGTCTGGTTTAATTATACCAAATATAATTGTTATATAAAGGAATAACTGTTATGGGTTTTCTTTTTTGTTCTCTTGTGTTAAAGGTAGCTCAGATCGCCACTGCAGTTTTCATCCTGTGTTTGGCAGGACTCTTTATTGACTTACATTTTATTGGGCTAGTTTTTATATTCATGATTCCCAGCATCCTGGTGAGTCAGTGGTTTTGTCCAAGTTTACAATAAATAATATCCTTCACTTCTCTCACTCAGATTCTACTACAAAAAATATACAGTGTTATATGAATAACTTTATAATATTTAACAATAACAGTAATTATGCATAAACCCAGTTCTTCAGCACGACTGTGTGAACAGCTGAAATAAAGAAACAGGCATTTATTAGGATTATGGCTTTATTTATGAAATGATTATTATAAATCACTTTATTAGCCAATTGCAAATTTGTTTTGAATCTGTTGACTTGTCTGACGTACTACAAACAGATTTATCTTTTTCTTTCCAGTATCTAGTGTCCGGCGCTCTGACAATCGCCGCTGCACACACTCCCTTAATGCCCTTGGTGCGTCCAAACTCCATTCTCTTCACTCTGATGATTTGGTTATGGATGTAACTGAAAGCTTGTTGTTTCTTCATGTGATAATGATCAGTGAGTTTACATAAAAATTGATAATATGTTGTGTTTGCCTTTGACAACAGATGAAGGTGTCGTTTGTCTTCAACATCTTGGGCCTTTGCTTAGCAATTATCCAGGCCAGTTTAGCATTTGTGTTTATGCTTGGTCCATATCACTTTCAGGTAAATCTTCATAATAATGCTCAGTGACGCTGATTAAGCCATCACACTGAGCCTTTAGTTAGAGTTTTAAGTGTTTGTGTGACATGATCATCACTGCTCTGTAAGAATTTCTGATCTAAATGTATTTGTATCTTTTACCCTCTATACAGACACGTAATATGCATACAGGACTGAGCGCGATGCTTGCAGTGATGAACCTGTTCGAGTTTCTCCTCTCTGTGATTCTGATCCACTGGGAGAGTAAAGCCTTGTGCCGAACTCATTTCAACAGCCTGGTAACGTACAAAAGCTTCATTTACTCAGATTTTATTTTTCATGCTACAGAAACTAGAAACTAGGAAGAGAAACACAGGAAGTCTTTAAAAAAAACAAGAACCTTATAACTGAGTTACGCTTTTCGTAGGACAAGAACTCTTCAGAACGATCCAAATAACCCTTGAAGAATGCTTTTTCTAAGAACACACCAAGTAAAATAAATAGACGTTAAACTCCTGACTGAAAATAATGAACAATAATTTGGAGTCTGTTCCTTGTATAATTGAGGCATAGCTTTTTAAATGGAGTTGTAGCTGGAGATCTTTCAGAAAGGAAGAACAATATGTCTCAGGTTTCACATTTAAAGGGACTGCTGAAGAACCTCTTAAGGGTTCGAGATTCACTGAAGAGAAAAAAGGTTTCTCCGATCGTTCTTCTCATAGTTAAAAATCTTCCTAGAAATTTTACAGTGTATTGTTCAGTTATTTAAGTTACTATTTTATTGTTTAATGACTTAATTATCCATAAATCATGATAATGTCATGAAAACGTAAGACAAGAACACAGGAAGTAATAAAAACATTAGGTACATATTAAATGTGAATGTAGCACACAACAATTTTCCTGTGTACTGATAAAGTGTTTGGTGTAGAAGAATCAGAAAGCCCCAGAATATTGTTCAGCATTACTGCAGTGTGATGAAGTGAGCAGGACATTTTTAGATCATTCGTCCTCTTTAAGTTCTCCTAAAAGCACAGCTTTATTTATACGTGTCATTTATTCATGGAAATCCTTTTGTTCCTCTTTTCTCTCCAGCCCATGATCACACTGAAGCAGGACGTGTGAGCTGTGAGGGACTTAAACAGGACGACGACTGCATAAGGCAACTGTTTAGTGACCTTTGACCTCAGATGAGCGTAGTTATGAGGCTTTCGCAATTATTTTGACTTCTTCCTTTGAGGATCTGCTTGTTGATAAGCCGTGGTGTTTAATTTTGCAGGTTTAAACTAAAACACTGTAAATATGAATTTAAGTGTGAACTATGATAAAGAAAATCATTACAAACTCCTTCAAATTCCTTTAAACCTTGTGTCATAATAGTTTGTATCTTTATATCCTGCTGTGTTTTGCATGAAAATAACACTTACATCAGCCTATGTGTGAAGCTGCAGATCTGTGTGTGTGTGTGTGTGTGTGTGTGTGCTTGTTTGGGGTCAGTAAAGGGAAAGATGTAGCTGCTGCAGTTGTATTGATGCAGAGAGAGAGAGAGAGAGAGAGAGCGAGAGAGAGAGAGAGAGAGGGAGGGAGAGAGAGAGAGAGAGCAAGAGAGGGAGGGAGGGAGGAATAGAAGAAGAGAGAGGAGGGAGAGAGAGAGAGAGAGAGAGAGAGAAAGAGAGGGAGGGAGAGGGAGTGAGAGAGAGAGAGAGGGAGGGAGAGGGAGTGAGAGAGAGAGAGAGAGAGAGAGAGGGAGGGAGAGGGAGCGAGGGAGAGAGACGAGAGAGAGAGGGAGGGAGGGAGAGAGAGCAACAGAGAAAGAGAGAGAGTACTGTAATCTGCTTGCAAAATGTATATATCTATAGGGAAACGTATTTCTCCATGAAAAAGTCAGAAATATTGTCAGGCTTTAGAAAATGGGTACGTGGCTATAACTTTGTTTTAAAAACATTTTGGGATTGAGGGAAGAAAAGAACAGCTGTAACTGAAGGTGAATTAACAGAGTTTTGCATGTTCTCTGGTTTCCCCCACCTCCAAGGGTTTTATCATCAACTCCACTGTGTCATCAGTGGGAGCCAAAAAGGCAATATAATACTTCACTATACATCATATTATATTTATAAATATACACTGACCAGCCATAACATTATGACCACCTGCCTATTATTGTGTTGGTCCCCCTTTCGTTGCCAGAACAGCCCTAACCCATCGAGGCATGGAATCCACTAGATCCCTGAAGGTGTGCTGTGGAATCTGGCACCAAGATGTTAGCAGATCCTTTAAGTGGCCTACTGTACTGTACTGACTTACAGGATACTTTTGATAGAAACTGACCACTGCATACCGGGAACACCCCAAAAGAGCTGCAGTTTTGGAGAAGTCTATCTATCTACCTTCTATCTATCTATCTATCTATCTATCTATCTATCTATCTATCTATCTATCTATCTATATGTCTGTCTGTCCATCTGCCTGTCCATCCGTCTGTCTGTCTATCTACCTGTCTGTCTGTCTATCTATCTATCTGTCTGTCTATCTGTCCTTCTATCTATCTATCTATCTATCTATCTATCTATCTATCTATCTATCTATCTATCTGTCAATCTATCTATCTGTCTATCTATCTATCTATCTATCTATCTATCTATCTATCTATCTATCTATCTATCTGCCTGTCTATCTATCTGTCTATCTATCTATCTATCTATCTATCTATCTATCTATCTATCTATCTATCTATCTATCCATCTATCTGTCAATCTATCTATCTGTCTATCTACCTGTCTGTCTATCTATCTATCTATCTATCTATCTATCTATCTATCTATCTATCTATCTATCTATCTGCCTGTCTATCTATCTGTCTATCTATCTATCTATCTATCTATCTATCTATCTATCTATCTATCTATCTATCTATCTATCTGCCTGTCTGTCTGTCTATCTATTTGTCGATCTATCTATCTGTCTATCTATCTGCCTGTCTATCTACCTGTCTGTCTATCTATCTACCTGTCTGTCTGTCTGTCTATCTGTCCAACTGTCTATCTATCTACCTGTCTATCTGTCCATCTGTCTATCTATCTATCTATCTATCTATTAATTTGCCAAAAAATGTTGCCACAAGTTTCCTAAAGTTGGCCATTACTTTACATTCTGCCAATAAGGAGAAGTGTACTGTGGTACACAGGCTGTATTTGTATTAATTTAATAAATTATATTTTGTTTAATCATCAGTTTTGTGTTGTTTTTATTGTAAGGTTGGCCAAGTATTGGTCATAAACATACAAAACATGAATCTGAGGTAAACCTGCTGAAAACCGCAAATTTGATCAATTGTTGCCCAGAGGTTTAGCAGACTTTTTAAAAACAGGTTCATGAGAAGTTGCCTATGAAAATATGTCCTTGCGGCAAATTTGCAGAAACATTGTGAGGAGTTAAACACAACCTGCAATTTCTGTACTTAGAAAAAGCTTGTGTACAATAAAAATGCCTCTTCGACCTCTAACTGAATGTTCCGCCATTTTGAGAAACATCATCACACTACTGGAGCTTACAGCATGTTTATTTCAGACCACAAAAAAACGGTGTTTTATATTTTTATATTAAGTTTTTATTACATTCCCTCATTAAACAGGGTGAACACCACCCAGCTGTGTGTGTTTTGCTAATCTGAGGTTTCACTCTGAGCTACATTTATTACATTGTTCATCAGCGTTCACAGCTGGTTCGTGTTAGCAACAAGCTAACCTCTGAGTGTACTACACAGCGTGCAAGCAGGCGAAACTCAGCCTAGAGGTCGATTTGAGACACAGCCCTTGTTCGGCCATCTTTTAATCGTTTACACATTTGAAGTGTTCCTCGCTTTGGTTGTCTCTGACAGCGTTTTTGAATCCATCCGTCATATATTTATCATATTTCTTTCGGAACCTAGTTTCAGTCGCTTTACACTTCATTTTAAGTGCAGTACATAAGGAATGAGAGGTGCATTCATGCTATCTAGTGCACTTCCCGATCTGTAGGAAGTGATTTGGGATCGAGCCGGAGATCCGCGCTGGTCAGAGAGAGAGAGAGAGAGCGAGAGAGAGAGAGAGAGGAGGGGGTTTCTCTGCTCGAGTAATGGCGGCGTCCGTGTACGGATCCCGCACTCTGAGCAAGGACGATGGCCGTTACCGCACACATTTCCGTATGATCAACGAGCAACAGGTGGAGGACATCACCATCAAGTTCTTCTACAAACCTCACACCATTACCCTGCTGACCTGCACCGTGCTCAGCCTCATGTACTTCGCCTTTACGAGGTGAGTGTGGAAGATCTGACACAGGAAGGATGCTGAATGGAAAATAAAATGGCTTCTTTAGCGCATAGCATCAGCTTCCGATGTTTTATTTTTTTTTTTAATGTGACCGTTACATACTATTTTCAAACCGTTTCTTTGAGCTGTGTGCACGTCAGAGGATACAGGGGGGAAAAAACCCTTTATCTGTGTCTGTGTGCTATACGATGGTGTACGTCCGGGAATCCTGCGCTTTATTGTAACTTCCGTACTGTTGTACGGTTCAGATTTGGGATCTGTGTACTGACACACACACACACACGAACAAGGGCGGGGCTTATCGTTCGCTGCACGGTCACGTGACTACATGTTGGGCACAGTTCTTTAAAAGCGGCTGCTTCAGAGAAATACCTCAGGTGTTATTATTATTATTATTATTATTATTATTATTATTATTATTATTATTATTATTATTCCCAGGTTTTTCACAGATCCCATGACTCACAATGTAAAAAATAATGCAGTAATGTGTCAGGAAAAACTCGTATTAAAAGCAGTATTTAAAAAAAAAAACCAAGCACTTCACTAATGGCACAGTTAGCATAAGAAGCTAACTAGTTTTGTATCTAATAAATGAGGCACAAATGGAAAATATTAATATTAAATATATTAAATTTGCTAACATCTATCACTGCAAAACAATTAATAAGAATTAAAGACTAATAGAATAATTTTATATCCTATCTAAAATGATGTAAATGAAATGTTAGATATTCTGAGGTAAATCTGTGCTGTTTATAAATGGTTGACGCACGATATTTAGCCAAATAAAACCTGTTGGATTTAAAAATTTTAATTAAATGTGTCAGAATAGGCCACCTGTAGCATTGTTTTTAGAGTATTTAATTATCAAAGGGATGAATTTCGGTTTGGAATAAGAATTATTAAAGAATTATGACCACATACCCACCTGGGGTGTATGGTCCTGTTGATGTAATGCGTTTTATTATCTTTTCTTATTATTATTTACAGAGATGATGGGAACCAAGACAGCAATCTTCGTGTAGGACTTATCGTGGTTATCTCCTTTTTCTCCGTCATCAGTGTCCTTGCCTTCCCAAACGGTATGAATCTTCCACTGTAGAAGTATGTAGTTAACGCTCTAAATGGGTTTTTCTAAAGCCTGCTTTCTTCCTGCATAGGTCCATTCACAAGGCCACACCCAGCGATATGGCGAATAGTGTTTGGTAAGCAGCCTTGCTTTATTAGTCCCTCCTGGCTGGCTCACCTGTTTTCCTCTTGTTTTTGTTTTTGTAGTATGTGTTGAAATGTCACACAATCACGTTATTGTATGCAAGTCTGTCTGTACAGTTCTAGAACATGACCCTGAGCCACAGATTGTATAGATGTTGTACATCATAATACTTTTTCTCCAGTTTAAAGCTAGTTTTCTGATCGTCTGACAGGTTTAAGCGTGCTCTACTTCCTGTTCCTGGTCTTCATTATATTCCTGAACTGGGAGCAGGTGAAGGGGCTCATGTACTGGCTGGACCCAAACCTTCGCTACGCCAAGCGGGAGGCTGACATCATGGTATTGTATATGTGTCACTATGTGTATTTCTGAGACTGTTGACTAATTTCACTTACATATATTTGCAAAAAAGACAAATTAAAAATATCCTGAGACATTTATTAGGATATCATGATGCCTTCATGTAGTGTGTATTTGCCTGTATCCTGTCTCATTTCTCACTTTTCTCCCTCCTGGCTGGCTCGCCTTTTTTTTTCTTAATCAGGAGTATGCTGTGAACTGTCATGTGATCACGTGGGAGCGAATCCTGAGTCATTTCGACATCTTCGCGTTCAGCCATTTCTGGGGTTGGGGCATGAAGGCCCTGTTGATCCGCAGCTATGGTCTCTGCTGGACCATCAGCATCACGTGGGAACTGACTGAGGTACAGCGACCCCTAGAGGCCTGAACGATTGTGCTGTAGTTAATAGATTCTGCAAACAAAGAGCACCTCTTAAAAATTAAAATTTTTATCTGTCATGTTTAATGTAGCAGAATATAACAAATCATAAATCTTCTGTAATCTTTTTCTCTGACCTACATTTCTTACACTGGATTTTATTGTTCACTTTAAAGAGGCTTTTCTAAAAATCCTTTAAGTAAAAGGGGCACAGTGGCAACCTGCTATTCCACAAGCATTCCCTCTCTCCTGACTTTTATACAGTTTCATTGCTTCACATTGTTAGCCATGGCATGACTATATTTACAGGCAGTACCCTGGAAACGGACACCACACCGAATTAAAAGCCCCACCCACCCTACACCTTACACCTAGGTGCTGCCCTCGTGAGATACCGGTGTTTCATTATAACGAGGAGAAATCATTAAAAGCGTAAAAGCTAAAAAACAGGAAGTGTGTGTTTTTATCTTCTGCAGCTTTTCTTCATGCACCTCTTACCCAACTTTGCGGAGTGCTGGTGGGATCAAGTGATCCTGGACATCCTGCTGTGTAACGGCGGAGGCATCTGGCTCGGCATGACCGTGTGTCGCTTCCTGGAGATGCGCACATACCACTGGGCCAGCATCAAGTATGTTCACACAGCAGTCTTCTAACCTTCTGTAAAACACTGTGTGGGAATATAAACTCTGTACACGTGTAGCGTGAGGTATAAATTATAACCTTGCTTCTTTTTCCTCATTATTCTAAAAAGGGATTAGTGATAGGGATATAGGCCAGTAGTCACGTGAAATGAAATGAAATGAGATGGTTTAAAGCTATATTTGAATTTTCGTTGATTTGCAAAGTGTCTCTCTGACTGAACAGAGCTCAGGATCACAGAGACGGTTTGCATGTCTGGTCATGTGACCTTTCAGTGGGAGCCGTCATGTCCTTTTATTTCACATTACAAAGCCATGACACTTTACATTATCGTCACGGATGAGGTGTGTGTATTGTGTAGGGACATCCACACCACCACAGGGAAGATCAAGCGCGCTGTGCTGCAGTTCACTCCGGCCAGCTGGACCTACGTGCACTGGTTCGACCCCAAATCCTCCTTCCAGAGAGTAGCTGGAGTTTACCTGTTCATGATCATCTGGCAGGTGAGACTCAGGAGTGCGTTAAACACTCACACACACAGTAATGCTTAAAGGTGCAATGTGTATTCTGGCTACAGCGCAGCAACAATCTCATTAATCACCCATTAATGACGGGTGAAACAAAGTGCACAGTAATTTTTCGGTCACTCATAACCCTCCTGTTATCCTCAAGCTTACAAACATGTTTTGCCCTTGGGGTCAGTTTGACTCCAGCAATTTAACCCTCTATAATATTACATTTTTTAAAGTTTTATAAAGTTTTTTTTGTTTTTTTTTGTCATCAGGTAATTTGTTTCTTTGTTGACTTTTTTTAAATAAAATATAACCCCAACACACCCCACCACCTTAATCTCCTAAACACAGAATTTCTATTGTGTAGCTATAGAAACTTCACCATAAAATCTCACTGATTGACCTCAGATTGGACAGAAAGATCTTTTTTTTTAATTTTTTTATTTCTGTTATCAGGGATAGTAACATGTATTCCTCTACGTCTCTGAGTAATGATGTTTTCTCCTCCACCATGTCGTGTGAGCTCTCAGTGGTTCTCACAATACCACAGGTACACACTATTGCCAAAAGTTTTGGGACACCACTCCAAATCATTGAATTCAGGGGTTGGGCTCCGCCCCTTAGTTCCAGTGAAAGGAACTCTTAATGCTTCAGCTTCATACCAAGACATTTTGGACAATTTCATGCTCCCAACTTTGTGGGAACAGTTTGGGGATGACCCCTTCCTGTTCCAACATGACTGCACACCAGTGACCAAAGCAAGCTCCTTAAAGACATGGATGAGAGTCTAAATATGCACAGCCTGCACAGAGTCCTGACCTCAACCCCATAGAACACCTTTGGGATGAATTAGAGCGGAGACTGTGAGCCAGACCTTCTCTCCAACATCAGTGCCTGACCTCACAAATGCACTTCTAGAGGAACGGTCAAAAATTCCCATAAACACACTCCTAAACCTTGTGGAAAGCCTTCCCAGAAGAGTTGAAGCTGTTATAGCTGCAAAGGGCGGGACAACTCCATATTACATTCATGTGCATGTAAAGGCAGACGTCCCAAAACATTTGGCAATATAGTGTATATAGAGACATTTAACATTGAATTGGGTCAAACTGATCCCAAGGATAATATATTACATATATTTTTATTTTTATACATGTAATAAAGTGTAGAATAGAATACATTCTTACTCTCGAGGAATAAAATGGCCGCTGTCTCACTTGTGCTGTGTCTCTGCCTGCTCTCTCTGGGATTCTTTATTAGTAATTACACAGCTTCACTGGGAGAGAGGGAGCCAGAGCAGTGTGTGTGTGTGTGTGTTCTCCTGAGAGACTGATTAATTAATAATGAAGCCCTGATGCACACTTGTTAATGTAAGAAGCGAGCACCTGTAGAGATCCCCCCCCCCGATCATCTCCCGCTCGGCAGCTCATTCAACACGTGCAAACGAATCTGATCAGAGAATTTACTACAAACAGAGCCGTGTGGAGAGATGGATAAACAAACAGATGGGTGGATTAGTAGACATCTATGTAGAGGTCTATGTCAGATGTAGAGGTGTGTGTGTGTGTGTGTGTGTGTGTGTGTGTGATTTCACAGTCAGTGTTTCTCTCCTCTTTCTTGTTGTCAGTTGACGGAGCTGAACACCTTCTTCCTGAAGCACATCTTTGTTTTCCCAGCATGCCACGCTCTGAGCTGGGGTCGCATCCTCTTTATCGGCATCATCACCGCCCCCACTGTGAGGTGAGCATCACGTGTCGCGGGTGAATTTTTTTTTTTCTCCTTCCAGTTGCATTAAGGCATGCTTAAGGAAATTAATCCACAACTTAGTCGAGGAGGAAATGTTTTATACGCCATTATGATTTATTGTTTTCTTTTTTTTATTATTTATTCTGTTATTTACTCTTATGCGTGTTTTCTGTTCTCTATGGATTAGTTTAAACATAAAATAAATTCTTCTTCTTCTTCTTCTTCTTCTTCTTCTTCTTCTTCTTCTTCTTCGGAATGGTGAATAGACATGAAACATTTCCTTATTTCATCTCTTTGTGTTTCCTAGGCAGTACTACGCCTATCTCACAGATACGCAGTGTAAAAGAGTCGGGACACAGTGCTGGGTTTTTGGGTGCGTCGAATACATACACACACACACGCATGTATACAGGCTGTATATTTTATATCTTTGTATCAGTTACTTGTTTCTGTGCCTGTCATGTTTTCCTTCCCTCTGGGCTACAACTGATGGCAAACGGATAAGAAGGCATGGTGTGTGTGTGTGTGTGTGTGTGTGTGTGTCTGTTAGATTACCAGTTAACACGGTGGCTTGTGGTTGGGGTAGGTGCTGAGCGCAGCAGTGAGTTGTAGTAGATGTTAACTGATGGAGGTTGCTCTCTGCTTCTGTAGCCTCAGTGGTTTAGTGCTATGGAAAAAGCAGGTGAAACACAGCAGGCCTGGATGTTTCTGAGCACTTCAGCTTCACACACCGTTGGAGGTTTTCTGAATTGTCATTTGAGGGTTTAGTAAAATTTAGGCAGCCTGATTATGATGAGTCTTGATGCTTTGCTCGAGTTCTAAACTTGTATTCTGGTGCAGATTATATATCTGGTTCGTCTGTGCCACCGTGTAGCATCTTTATTGAAACACAAAGTTAACCTGAGATATTTTACACACAAACTCACTGACTGAATGACCATCTGACTGACCTCCTGATTGAAAGAGTCACTGACGTACTGATTTGACTGACTGTTTAACTAAATGATTAACTGACTGACTTGACCCTCTGACTCACCAATTGACCGAGGGACCAATTGAAAAACTGACTGACCACTGTCTTTCTGAGCCACTGGCCAGCTCCTTCACTAATCTGCTGACTGACTGATTCATTCATCTTCTGATTAAAAGACTCACTGACCGATCTGGATGAATAGATTAGTATATGCTGTCTATCTCGGTCCTTTCTAATGACTGCAGGGGAGAATGATGATGATGATGATGATGATGATGATGATGAATATCTTGCTACACTTTTGGTTCACATCTAGCTTGAAAAATTTTTTCTTTCCTGTATTATTCTTCTTTCTTTTTTTTTTTTTAATAATTAATTGGTTTGTTTCTCCTTCCCTCAGAGCCATCGCTTTCCTCGAGGCTTTAGCTTGTGTTAAATTTGGACAGGACTTGTTCTCCAAGACACAGATCCTCTACGTCATTCTCTGGCTCCTGTGTGTGGTGAGAGAGCATTCTCTATATCCGTCTCTCAATAACTGATATTTGCCTGGATTTCCACATCTACACAATACACACAAACTCTCCCATGTGTGCAGGCTTTCATCACGTTCCTGTGCCTGTACGGGATGGTGTGGTATGCCGAGACTTATGGGCCCAGAGAGAAGGTCAGTCCGATTCCACAGGAATCACAGCATCACTTTCAGCGTCCCTGTGTGGTCCACTACTGTTTATACAGATGAAATCATTTTTAGGAATTGTGAAGCCTGCATTAAAAGATGTTTCTGTAGCTGTAACTGCTGTGATGTGTTTTACACTGGTTTCTCTCACAGAGTTTGTCAGAGTGTGAGGACAGCGTTTACACAGAGACCACAGACAACGTGTGTGTGAAAGGTGAGAGAAATACCCAAGGCAGAGACTGACTCACTCACTGACTGATTCATTCATTCAATCACAAAGTCATTAACTTTTGTTAACAATTGTCTCACTGACATTTGACTCACTGACTGATTCACTGACTTTCATTTGACTCACTGACTGACTGATTCACTCACTGACATTTGACTCACTCTGACTGATTCACTACCTGACATTTGACTCGCTTTGATACACTACCTGACATTTGACTCATTGACTGATTCACTACCTGACATGTGACTCACTTTGATTCACTCACTGACATTTGACTCACTCTGACTGATTCACTACCTGACATGTGACTCACTTTGATTCACTCACTGACATTTGACTCACTCTGACTGATTCACTACCTGACATGTGACTCACTTTGATTCACTCACTGACATTTGACTCACTCTGACTGATTCACTACCTGACATGTGACTCACTTTGATTCACTCACTGACATTTTATTCACTAACTAAATCACTCAGACATTTGACTCAATGACCGATTTACTACCTGACATTTCACTCACTCTGACTGATTCACTCACTGACATTCGAGTCACTCTGACTGATTCACTCACTGATTAATATTCAGTATATCAGTGGTTTGATGCTACAGAAATAAACTTTTCATTAAGCGACTTGAATTTGCTCTTAATCTGATCATTAGAGTCAGACTCTGTGGTGCCTCCCACCACCAGGAGGAGAGGGAAAAGTTCCGGAAACAAGAAACCCGTCAACGGCGTGGAGAAATAAACTCCACAAACTCGATCCTGCAGGAACCGAG
Organism: Hemibagrus guttatus; assembly: GCA_033459395.1. Taxonomy (NCBI): domain Eukaryota; kingdom Metazoa; phylum Chordata; class Actinopteri; order Siluriformes; family Bagridae; genus Hemibagrus; species Hemibagrus guttatus. Next base: position 19,561,786 of record JAUCMX010000020.1, read on the forward strand.
GAAGGATGAAGTGAAGGATGAATAGAAAGAAAGTCAACGTTTCGCACAAACAGCGCTCCAAACGTTGGAGGGAATGTCAGGACGAGACGGCTGTGTCTTTGCTCCTGGATTTGGTCAGTGTTGAGCCACCAGGTGGCGCTACAGGTGTAACGCGGTGAAAACCCAGCACTGGAGAAACTTTTAGTTCTATTTTCCCGTTGCAGTATCTTCTCTGTGTATCCCGTGTCAGCGATACCAACAGATGCACGCGTGTGTGAGGCGAGGTGTGTGTGCCGATATATTCGCATTTCCATATGCACGGCTCTTTTATTTACAAATGTTTCCGTTAACACACATTTAAACATAACTAACTCTAAAACTTTAATATTATAATCAATATTCATATCCAGCATTCCAGAACAATCCTTTAATACTAAGAGGCGGGGCCAATGGGGAATGCCCAACCTCATAACATTCCATGTAGGTAAAGACTGGCTTGTTTATAAATAATACGAACCACTTCTAATACTTAGCTTTTAGCTAAAAGAAAGCGAAAAGTTTCAGCTAATTACGCAAATTTCACACTGATGCGTTACTTTAAAATTATTTTAGCATCAGATTTGTTCTATTTAACAGTTCTGTCCTCACACGGCTGACTGAGATATCGCCGATTATATTACACGACCCATAATCGGCACACACCTAGAGAAGAGCACGCGGTTAAAACACTTTGTTTGACTGATTTAGCTCACTTCATTTCCACCTTAATGTTTGATGATGATGATGATGATGATGATGATGATGAGGAGGAGAATCGCTGCTAGCTCGTGTCCATTACCTCCAGACCACCGACGCCAGTATCTACTTTTCTGTTCATTTTTGAAGCCTCTAACATACAGATGTGCCTGCATGAGTGTGTGTGTGTGTGTGTGTGTGTGTGCGCACCTCATATCTGATTTATAGCCTAACAATATAAGGTGGTGATGTATACAATTTCATAGTGTTTAGTAGATTATTCCTGTTTTTTTTTTCTTTTTTCACCTGACGTCCCTGACGACGATCCCACTGTGGTCCGAGTCCGTCATGAGTTTACACACTACACCAAACACGTGCCATTACACAATAATACACATTAACACACCTTACACTGACATCATGAACACTTTAAATGATCATCACGTGTTCGTTCAGAGCGCCAGGACGACCATCTTAATTTTAAAAAATAGGAACAATTTCTATTGATGATAATTTAGAATATTGTAAATTGTCATGCTGTTATCATTAATATGAATTTAGTTTAATATCAGCTCACACACACACACACACACACACACACGTGTTTTGTCTGAAGTTGTTTACACAATTAGGAATCTACTGATATTAAAACTCCATGTTATGATACGACTCATTTAGACCAGTTCATGATATTATCAGAGCACACTGCCTTACTAAAGTTTAATCCACCTGATCCTGCCTTTGGATTTTGTTTATTTTAAAATAACATTACTGTATTTTTTATCAGGATTATAAGAAGACACATAAATGGAGTGATTTCCGTCTAGTGAATCATATTTGATTCAGCTCGCCAGTAAGAGTTGACTCTTTCGACTCCCAAATGAATCCTGTTTTGTTTTTTTATTTATTTTTTTTAGTTTTTTTTTTTCCTGAGAAGTTTACAATATTTACTATAATGTTGATTGTTCTTATGCCTGAAATAATTTTGTGAAATGTTATCTGCCTTCTAATTCCAAGATTCGAAATAACGATACTCTACAAAGCGAGTCGATTCAAAGAGCCGATTCATTTGCAAAAATAACAAATACGACACATCACTGCGGCTTGAATTCAGTTTGATCTGCGAAAAACGTCATAAAGTGGCGTCATGGTTAGGATTTCATTTAAAGAATGGCACAACATAATAATTCGCCTTATTTGTCAAGTGGAAGATATATTTTTCTAAGGTTTAAAAAGGCGATGTTGAGTGGAGTCCGTGTCTAGCAGCTCACATCTCGTGCAGTCTGTAAACACTGATCAGAACAATAACTGGAAAATATTCCCTGTACCATCCACCAGTTAGTTCTTGAATTTTAGCCAGTATGTGTACAGTGTTTTTGTTTTGTTTTTTTTTGCTTGTTAACCTTGATTTCAGATCAGAATGCACTTCTCAGCATCCTCCATCCTTCAGCATCATCCAGCCTCTCAGCACAATCCCACTTTTTTACGGAGCAGAAATGGTGAATAAAGAAAGCTCTACACATTTCTGTGCACAAGCTCCTGCACATTTCTATATTCCTAATGGCTTCCTAACAACTTTTAAATGTTTCTATGGGATTTCCCCAGCTGTGTGTAAGTGTGTATTGATGTAGACCTGTATGTGATTATTTGGAGTCGATGTGTTTCTGATTAAAACAAGCTTCAACCTGTGACGTGTCTCTGTATGTACACACCTGGATGTGGAAAATAAATTACACTGCATTATTTTTTGGAGGGAAAAACAAACATGAACCATGTGGAAAAGTCATGCAGGTGAAAAATGAGTGACGTGAAACTTTTTTTTTAATGATGCGTTAAAAAAAATTATTAATGATACATTAAAATGTCTGCCTTTACATGCACATGAATGTAATATGGAGTTGTCCCGCCCTTTACAGCTATAACAGCTTCAACTCTTCTGGGAAGGCTTTCCACAAGGTTTAGGAGTGTGTTTATGGGAATTTTTGACCGTTCCTCTAGAAGCGCATTTGTGAGGTCGGGCACTGATGTTGGACAGAAGGCCTGGCTCGCAGTCTCCGCTCTAATTCATCCCAAAGGTGTTCTATGGGGTTGAGGTCAGGACTCTGTGCAGGACAGTCAAGTTCCTCCACACCAAACTCACTCATCCATGTCTTTATGGACCTTGCTTTGGTCACTGGTGTGCAGTCATGTTGGAACAGGAAGGGGTCAATTCTAACCAATTACATTTACCACATCTGGACTCTGGCTCGGTCAGAGGTTTGTTAGTGCCGCTGCACCGTTAACCAAAATAAAAATCTCTCGACATGTCAACTTAAAGATATTTATAAAGATAAATATTCTCGTGTTGGTCATTGTTATTATCTCACTCTTCACCACTAGTGGGCAGCAAACACACACAGTGCTGCCTGAGTCACGTGACCCAGCGGCCTGCTGGGAAACATGGAGCCTCTTTAAATCTCTCCTTGCTCTCCTCTCTCTCTCTCTCTTTATTCTCTCTTTTTTTCGCTGAAGTGATAGAGTTCTTAGGAGACCAGCAGGATGTCTGAGACCTTCACGACTCCCACCAGAAGAGCTGAGGAGATCCTGGATGAGATCCACTCAGATCTGCTCGAGTGTAAAGTGTGTTTTGAAACATTTTCATCTGAACCCAGAGCTCGAAGACCACGTAACCTCCCCTGCGGTCACGTGATCTGTCTGGGGTGCGTTTGCAGCCTGTCTCACGCCGTGTCTCGCCGCCTCGAGTGCCCTTTCTGTAGGAAGCAATGCGATCAAGGTGGCACCTACGAATGCCAGGTTCTCGTCGACCTTCAGGAAATGATCAGTTTATATTTCCCTCAAAAAAAAAACAGAGATTGGGAGAAAAATCTGGGGCCAGGGGTCATGCGTCTACACGGCACCTTTGGAGGATGGGGTCCGCTCATCAACCCGACCGGTGTAGCCGTGTTCGGAGCATCACGGGACGTCCTGGTGGCTCACGGAGGACACCAGAGAGTGACCGTGTTCGGGTCTCGTGGTCAGTTCTTACACAGTTTTGGGCGCTACGGTCACAACAGCTTCGAAATCTGCCATCCTTTAGATCTTGCTGTTACTCCTGACGGCCATGTCGTCGTCACGGACGCAGGAGATCGCTCAGTCAAGGTGTTCTCGTCGTCGGGAACTCCCGTCACCACCGTCTCAGAGTTTCAGCTCCCTTGGGGTGTTGACGTGGACGTCTCGGGGAACGTCTTAGTGACAGACGCTGAAGCTGGGACACTTTGGCAGATCGTCATGGACTTCGGACGTGGCGTGGTTTTGGAGAAGAAGGTTATGGTGAAAGATCTGAAGACTCCACGAGCCGTGGCTTGCTGCAGATCGTCCGGATGCATCGCAGTGGTGGAACATCTCCAGATTCGAGAAAGTCCAGAGCATAACGCTACGTTGACACGGCTGAAGGTGTTCGGTGCTGATTTCATCCTCCTCAAACAGCTGGACGCTTTCAGTTTCCACTCACTGAGGCTGAGCATCTCAGCCATAACCTTCAACAGAAACGGAGATTTAATCGTAGCTGACGTGAACCAGGGACTCGTGTGGAGTCTGGGAGACGTCCAGAAAGCACCAGAGTTAACTCCACTGGTGAGAGAGGGACTGGTGCGTCCGGCGGGATTAGTGACCACTGACGAGGACACGCTGATTGTCCTGGACGCCGGAGATCACACCGTGAAGACGTACACGAGTGACACCGAGGACTTGTACAGTGATAACAAATAAATCCAGTAACATGACGTTGAAATATTGTGTATAGACAAAAACTCTGGACATCTCAAAAAAAAGAAAATAATTTATTTAAAATAAATGAAATAAGCAAGTGCTTAAAAACTGGCAGTAACATAGTGTCGCAAATTATTATTAAAAGATTTGTTTGCGTTGCTTTATGATTTATTAATTTTCACACAGGTGTGCAGTAAGTCTCTTCACACACACACACACACACACACACACACAAAAACCATATCACTGCCTATTCAACAGACTCACACTCCAGGCTCCAGTGCATGCCTTTCCACAAACTAACCAGCAAAAATGCAAATAATCTACAGTTCAGTGCAAAAGTTTACACACCCTCTGCATGATTAAATCTCCTGTCTAAAACCATGTTCAGTTTATTTGTCTTCCACAACAGATTCCATCATTATCACAAACAGCTTTAAATGGTTAAATAGTGAGTTTTAGTCTAAATAGAGTATTTTATATATAAATAAAGTATAAAGAAATATGTTAAAATGTGACAGAGAAAATGTAAATTAAATATTGAGTATATTACTTCATTTACAACTACTTTTTCTTCTTCTTATTATTATTATATGTGTTTAATTAGTTTAATCTGTTTAAGAGTTAAACTTCCCGCTGAATCGCCCTAAAGCCTGGCCGAATCCCAAATCCCTGCCTCCTCCCTGAATAAGTGCACTATTATAACCTATAAAAGAATCATTTAAACACACTACGCAGTGCCTTATGTTTGGAGTGCGCCGCCGTTTGGGATACGCCCCCAGTTTTCAGCTTTTTCTCCGCTCAATCCAGGACGTCCCGTGTGTCTGCGTGTCCCGTGTGAAGGCTTTTTTTTTTTTTTAAACGTTTTAAACATTTCTTGGGTTTCGTGTTTAACTTTAATAAAAAAAAATTAAAAAACATTTTGCAAGTCAGGAGTCAGTGGAGAGATTTCTGTCCCACTCACGAAACCGCTGCCGAGCTGAAGATGGCGGTCGGGATGCTGCTGACCGAGGCTGGATTGCGAGGCCGTATCCCAAACGGCTCGGTATTGGACGCTTAAGTGTGCTACCTAGAGCGCGGGATGTATTTGTATCACACCCTATTTAGGGGCGCTCCAGAGGGCGGCAGGAAGGCGTTTGGGATGCAGCCCACGAGCGGGTCTTCCTAGCCAGATAGCTAGGCTGGAAAAAACGGAGCAATTATGTTGGAGTTTTGATGAGTTGCCCCTCGGGAATGGTGGGGATGGTTTTAAAAGGGTTTTTTAACACCGTTTTTTTGTCTTCAGACATTGTTTTTGTGCTCCTGGAGACTCGCCGGAGACTTTTCTTCGCGTTATTCTTCAGATTCACATCACGGCTAGTTCTCCTGTACAGGGTCACTGAGACACACTAAAGTGGATTAAAATGTCGGATACGAAGGTAAAAGTCGCAGTCCGAGTCCGGCCCATGAACCGCAGGGGTGAGTCCAGGATCAGCTCCGAATTTTCAGCCCTGTTTGCATCTCCTGAGGGGGAAAGAAACCCTTTTAATTTGCCTGTAAATGGGAGTTAATGCTGCATCATATCGACTCATGGCGCAGGGGAGATTTGGAGGAACTTTGCTCGTTAGTTCTTGTGTTTCTGCTGTCACTTTAAAGCCTTTTCTAACAGCTTTTTAGCTAGATATAAACTTGAATGTCTTCTCCTGAGCATGTTGAAGAACGTTTTGTTTGTTTGTTTAAAGCTGGAGTCTTGTGTGCTTGCAGAGATTGAGCTGAGCACCAAATGTGTGGTGGACATGGAGGAGAACCAGACCATCCTTCACCCTCCACCTTCCAACTCCAAGGGAGATAACAGGTAGAACAATCAGCTTCGGAGACAAAAACCAGGACTTTTACTCATCATCTAAAGTATTAACACACTTCCAGAGTTAGAGGAAGAATGCACAGAAAGCAACGAGCGTTTAAGACATCAGCATTTAGATCTTTAGAAAACTTTACAAGACCAGGAGAAATCATCAGGACATTTATTTTCCTCTTCAGGTGCAGTAAGAAAATGCACAGCGTCAGATTTCTATCTTTAAAAACGTGTGTAAAGTCAGTCCTGACCTGAAATAACACAAATAACACATGCTGTAGGTTGAAATAAGGGCAAAACCGCATCACTGTAAACAAGTTGTTTTGTGTTTTTTTATTTATTTCTATAAAAAATGCCATTAATTAATGAGTTGACGTGAAGACCAATTCCAAATCCATCTTTAGAAAATGATGTTTGCAAAAAATACAAGCTTTATTTGGACAGGATTAGTTTCATGTCATTCAAATTCAAAAAACTTTATTTATCCCCAAGGGGCAATTTAAGGCACGCAGAGTAGTTTAAAAAAAAAAAAAAAAAAAAAAAAGGACAGTGCAAATACTAAATAAAATAAAATAACATAAATAAATAAAACACAATTGTTGTAATGATGATAAATGGAAGAAAGTGGAATAATCTGTATAAGATATCTGTAAATCAATATAAACTGTCTAAACTGTGAAAATAGGTACTGCTTAATAGCCGAAACAAAGGAAGAGGAGGAGGAAGAAGAAAGTAGAAGAAGGTGAAATAGATGGATGCGTATATTAGTAAATAAATTAAACTTAAGGTGAGAATATTGTTGTGCAGTATGTAAACATTGGTACGTAGCAGAAACGTTAGAGTTGTTGTCACTGCAGAGTCCAGATCTCTCTATGAATGTTTTTCACAGATTGTGAGTCCATGAGTGTATTTGCAGGAGTGTGTGTTGGGAGCGGACGAGGGTTATAATGAGGGTTATAATGTGGAGAATGGTGGTTACTGAGTCGATGGGGGAGGAGGGAGGGACAAGGATAGTTGTGAGTCCTGTCATGTCACATAAAGCGTGTTTACGCATGAGGTCTAAAAGTCTCCACACATTCTGAGATTTCTGAGACACACACACAACAAGCGACAAATATCATAAACCTCAGCGTTTAGATGTTTAGAAGAAGAGGCGAGATTTTAATAAATGAGGAAGAATTCAGCGTAAGGACATTACGTTACAGTCCTGGATTAAGTTGCACAGCTGTGATCTTTAATATCTGATCAATAACGCACTGAAAATCCGACCGACATGAAACGCAGACCTAATAATACCTGATGTGTGTGTGTGTGTGTGTGTGTGTTTGTTTTGTAGTTAAATCACATGAATAATAAAAAACAAGAATTTGAGGATTTTTGTTTACAGTGTGAGAGTAATTACGCAGCGCTGATCTGCCTCATGCTGCATTTTTGCATTTGTCCAAATATGAATTATTAGCAGTGTGCTAAATTCGAGCCGGGTTGCGTGCCTGGTTAAGGCTCTGTGTGTGTGTGTGTGTGTGTGTGTGTGTGTGTGGGAGGAAGTGCACTACGCTGAAAAATCCTGAAATAGACCCAAATTTGCACCCTGTATTTATTGTCCATCTCTGAACAGAGTGAGGTGAAGGTGGAGGAAAGACACTGCACTGTAGGAGGATTTAGATTCTGTTATTACCGTGTTATTAACTCTGAATAGTGTGGGTGAAGCAGGTCAGGCTCAGGCTGAAGGGAATAATGTTCTTTGTGGTGCTGATAGTAAAATAATTAAGAGGCATCGATTAGTTTACTATCACTGCGTTGCACACGCTGCTTCATCATCGTCGTCATCATCATCGTCCTCACTCAGTTTGAGAGTCTGATGTAATCAGAGAGGCTTCAATCACGGCAGGAAATCCCGCCTTTGGACTTCATGATTCACTAAACGGAAATTACACGCTTGTTAAACTACTGTGATGTTCACACCCACCCACACACACACACACACACACACACACACACTGACCCTCTGAAGATCCCTCACTCCTTTGGAAAAGAGAAAGCTGATGGTGTGGAATTAACCTCATCTGGAAATGAGCATTCGATCACGGCTAATTGGAGAGCAGTCAGGTGTGAAGCACATATACACACATACACACACACACATATATATATATATATATATATGCACACACATACATTCCACACACACACACACATTTTATATATATATATATATCCATATGTATATATGTACATACACACACACACGCATACACACACATATACACACACACACACATGTTGGTATTAGTTTCTCTGTTCAGTATTAGTAAGTGTCGTCTTTTCCTTCCTGCTCGTTTTTCGACACACTGACTTCCAGGAAGCAGCTCGTGTCACGTGTAGTTTGTCTCTTGTGGGCGTGCACCAAGCGCTTCCATTGTCTCTTGTGGGTGTGGCCTGTTTATGGTTGGTTTAACGTACAGCTGTAAAGGTGTTCCGATATGCTACATGCTAGGTTTAATATTAGCTTCATTAACAGATTAGCAGCGCAAGCTAACTTTACTAGCTTCATATCATCACCAGAGGGGTCTTTATATATAATTTTTTTTAGAGAGTTTTAATAATTATTCAATAGCTGGTCTTTTTTTTTTAAACAGCTCTGTCCACAAGACAGAGAAACCGTTTGAGGAAAGAGCTCTCTGCCCTCTTCCGCATACATGAGCTCACAAACTCCCGTTATTGGCTGGAGAGAAAGAGTTAGCCCCTCCCACTCAGACACACCCCCAGTTTAAGCAGTAATTTCACTCGCTTTTCTAATCACTGTGAGAGATCAGACCCTGTGTGTATGTTTTTCCTCTCGAGTTCTCAAGACACCTGTTCCTGTGAGTCGTGTGTGTGTGTGTGTGTGTGTGTGTTTATGTGGACACTCGCCAGTAATGAAATGTGAGAAGACGGCATTGTTTTTAGAGTTGCGGGATTTAACGCTGTTTTTATTTCAGACATTAAAAAATATAGTTGTTAATGTTTTGGATTAAAAGCGTCAGATTTTTTGAATGATTTACACATTTTATAATAAATTCCTGCTAATTAATAATATTTATTTACAATAAAAACAAATATTATTAATTAGTTGTATTTTTATATATGTATTACAAAATATGATTTTTATAATACAAATAAATATTATTAATATATATTATTAAATATTATTTTCATAACGAAAATAAATATTATTAATTAGCAGGAATATCTAAAAAAAAATTTTAAATATTAATTTAATATAAATAACTGCTTTAATAGTAGCTTGGACCTTTTGCTTTTTTCTGGCTATTAATTTTATTTAAAAAAAATTCTAAGCTGCTGTAACTTTCTGTTCATTTGTCACACACATATATATATATATATCTGCACACATGCATAAGCCACAAGTATTCAAGTAAAAAGTGGCGTTATATATAATACTGCATGAGTGTCGTACAGGTGTGTGTGTTAGTCTGCTCGAACTGACAGGTGTAGGTGTTTGGCAGTATTTCTGTCCTCTGTGCCAGTTAGCTTGGTGTAAGCGTTCGGTTAATATCATGGTGTCTAGCCGCGAGCGCACGGTGTACACCTTAGAGTCTTTTGTTTTGCTGATTTTTTTGCGTGATCCTCGGCTCGGCGTGTCTGGGTCTTTCTCACGGTAAAGTTAGAGTAAACAGACGGTGTTAAGTGAGGAGTGAACGTGCCCTGAGGGCGTGAAGGGGGAGTTTCATTCCCATTCACTGAGCGTGTGCAGCAGTGTGACGCTCACTCTCCGGTTTCTAAACTTTCCACGTGGTGACATGGTCAGTCAGATTAGAAATATGAGTGTGTGTGTGTGTGAGAGAGAGAGAGAGGAGAGAGGAAAGTGTGTGTTTGTGTGTGTGAGAGAGAGACAACCACCTGAGGCAGACAGACAGACGGGAGGGTATTTGGCCAGCGGTGACGTGTTCATGTTAGAGATGAAGACTATGCCAGGGTTTTTTTTTCAGCTTTACAATGATCAGAGCAGGCTGACAGGTGTCTCCTCCCTGCCCCCATATCCCTCCCGTTGTATCCCATCATGCCTCACTCCAGTTCTGAGGTCAAAGTGATTAGCGAAAGCTCACGTTCATCTGATACGGCTCTGCACCAGTGAAGCGTATAATTTTTTCCTCGTCCCGTCACCAGATATCAGAGGCTCCGAGGGATTTCACACGCCTTTCCTGCGCTGACTCGAATCAGATTCCTGGAGAAGTGGACGGGAGTGGGGGGTGGGTTTTGTTAGGGGGTATGTACAAAAAACTTCACATCAAGCATGTGGTTAATTCCACTGTTAGCTGTGCTGGTATCTTCACTTTGTTCCCGCCTCTAATTCATCTGTAACCAATCAGACCACAGTCTCCATCTCCAGAAGTCACTGTAACCAGTTAGAGCACAGGTTCCACTGTCAAGACAACGGTGACCTCCTTTAATGTCTCCAGTTAGACTGCAGTTCCAGCCCTTAATGTCACTATAACCAGTGTGTCTCCTCCATGGTCTCCTAGAGCCTCTGTAAATAATAAGCCGCAGTTCCTGCCCCCAGGGCGGCTTTACCCAGCCTGACCACAGCTTCTGAACCCAAATATCACTGGAACCAACCATATTGTCAGTAACATACCTCAGTGCCACTATAACCGGACAAAAATTCTCACTCTCAATGCTGCTTGTATTAGTTAGGCCAGAGATCCCGCCCCCAAGGCCAGTGTAACCAATCAGGCTAGAGCTCCTTACAGACCAGTGTTCTGACATTACTGCCCAACATTACTGTAGCCAATTCCCTCAATATTACTGTAGCCAATCAGAACCCGCCCCCCAATATTACTGTAACAGCCAATCAGAACCCGCCCCCCAATATTACTGTAACAGCCAATCAGAACCCGTCCTCAATATTACTGTAGCCAATCAGAACCCGCCCCCCAATATTACTGTAACAGCCAGTCAGAACCTGTTTCCAGTATTACTGTAGACAATCAGAACCCACCCCCAGTATTACTGTAGCCAATCAGAACCCGCCCCCCAATATTACTGTAACAGCCAATCAGAACCCGCCCCCCAATATTACTGTAACAGCCAATCAGAACCCGCCCCCCAATATTATTGTAACAGCCAATCAGAACCCGCCCCCAATATTACTGTAACAGCCAATCAGAACCCGCCCCCAGTATTACTGTAGCCAATCAGAACCCGCCCCCCAATATTACTGTAACAGCCAATCAGAACCCGCCCCCAATATTACTGTAACAGCCAATCAGAACCCGCCCCCCAGTATTACTGTAGCCAATCAGAACCCGCCCCCCAATATTACTGTAACAGCCAATCAGAACCCGCCCCAATATTACTGTAACAGCCAATCAGAACCCGCCCCCAATATTACTGTAACAGCCAATCAGAACCCGCCCCCAGTATTACTGTAGCCAATCAGAACCCGCCCCCCAATATTACTGTAACAGCCAATCAGAACCCGCCCCAATATTACTGTAACAGCCAATCAGAACCCGCCCCCAATATTACTGTAACAGCCAATCAGAACCCGCCCCCGATATTACTGTAACAGCCAATCAGAACCCGCCCCCAATATTACTGTAACAGCCAATCAGAACCCGCCCCCGATATTACTGTAACAGCCAATCAGAACCCGCCCCCCAATATTACTGTAACAGCCAATCAGAACCCGCCCCCCAATATTACTGTAACAGCCAATCAGAACCCGCCCCCCAATATTACTGTAACAGCCAATCAGAACCCGCCCCCAATATTACTGTAACAGCCAATCAGAACCCGCCCCCAATAAACAGCCAATCAGAACCCGCCCCCCCCATATTACTGTAACAGCCAATCAGAACCCGCCCCCAATATTACTGTAGCCAACCAGATTGAGTCCTGCAGCCTGAAAAACTTAACCTTTCATCTTTATACTTCAGATGTGTATTGGATTAACTAAAAATAAAATAAAACATATCATTAGCAATGAGCTAACAAGAATTCAAGAAACTGTCAGTCCTCACACAAGCGTCATTTGGGTTCCACCTCCCTGTAACAACCCCCAACAACCCCCTGAGGGGGCAAAACACCAAAGTTTACTTCAACATGCTGCACATGGAGAAGCGCCATGACACCTGATTCTCATTACAGAGTTCTGTATGGGATTAATAAACAACAGGGAGAAAAGGATGTAGTTGTGTATGAAGTGGTGTGTTACTGTACGTCTGTGTGTAACAAAGAGACACGGCGATACACGCCACCTCAGGAATGCTCTCTCATTATCTCCGTCTCTCTGAGCCAAACAAAAACACAAACATTCTGCTCCTGCAGATTTTCTCCTCTGGGATTGGAATGGACACTGTACTTTTTTTTGTCTGTCGTTGTTTATTTTTGTAAATGTGTTCGTTTGTCGCTCAGCCGGAAAGATGTGTGTTGCTCTGATAAACCCGGGATTTCCCTCGAGTTCCCCAGCGCTGTGGATCTGGGCGTTGGGTCGTGTTTGGGCAGAACGCAGATGCAAATCTTGACCTCAAAGAGAGAGAGGGAGAATGTGTGTGTATGTGTGTGTGTGTGTGTGTGTGTGTTATGTCGAGCTGAACTGCAAGTGGACATAAACGGCACATTTTTGACAATTTAACTGCTTTTTTGCGTTGTTCTGGGTTTGGTTCATGTGGCACCGCCCCCTACTGGACACGCTAATGTTACGTGTTAGTATGAAAGCAGATGCCTATACGAGTGAGCGTCACAGAATTTAGCTTAGCCTGCTCATTTAGGGGGCGTGGCTTAGGAAGGAATGCTGACGGGAGGGGCTTGTTTTGTTTAGATTATAAGTTAACGCAGGAAAAATCGCTGACTGCACCTTTAATGTTGCTGATATATCTGCTGTGTAGATTTTGTATCACACTGTAGGCTGTGTCTCACACACACACACACTCACACACACACACACACACACATGATTTTTGGTAGTGCAGAAGTGGGTTTGGTTTTATACTGAAGTGTTAATTAGACTTTGGAAAGGGAAGGTCACTTCCTGTTTGGCTCGGGTTTGCTGATGGCGAAGTGCTCGCAGTCTCAGTGTCTTCATGCTCGTAGTCTCAGTGTGTGAGGAGTGTGTGTTGGAAATGGAAGGGATGTCGTAAACTGTTCCAAATGCAGCACACACACACACACACACACACACACGGCTGTGACATTTCTGCCTTTAGTGCCGGAGTGCACTTGAGCAAACAGCCGGGACGATTCCCTCGCTCCGACTTTCTCACGCTGACGTATTGCATTTCGTATACCGCATTAAGTGACACCGTGATGTACTTCCTGTGATGTACTTCCTGTGATGTTCTGAACATTATCGTACTGTTCCATCTTCTATTAAAAATCTGCGCAGTGAAATTCGGTCACGTCAATAAACAGAGAAATGAAAATGCAGCACTTTTATTTTTTCCTTTTGCTTTGTTTTGTTTTGTTTTGTTTTGTTTTCTGCACAGTGATGAGAAATTTCCATCACCCATCACCAGCGATGAGCTTACTGAGGAGACAATGTGGAGGGTGTGTGTGTGTGTGTGTGTGTGTGTGTGTGAAGTGTGTGTGTGTGTGTGTGTGTATGTGTGTGCGTGTATGAGTCACTTTGTAACTGTAACTTCTGAGAAGATGAAGTTTAGTTCTTGGTGCTTGAGGAGCAGGTATACATACTGAGAGAAAGTGAGAGAGAGAGAGATAGACAGAGAGAGAGAGAGAAAGTGAGAGACAGAAAGAGAGAGAGGAAGTTAGAGACAGAAAGAGAGAGAGAAAGTGAGAGACAGAAAGAGAGAGAGACAGAGAGAGAACAGAGACAGAAAGAGAGAGAGACAGAGAGAGAACATGAGAGACAAAGAGAGAGAGAGAGAAAGTGAGAGACAGAAAGAGAGAGAGACAGAGAGAGAACAGAGACAGAAAGAGAGAGAGACAGAGAGAGAACATGAGAGACAAAGAGAGAGAGAGAGAGAGAAAGTGAGAGACAGAAAGAGAGAGAAAGTGAGAGACAGAAAGAGAGAGAGAGAGAAAGTGAGAGACAGAAAGAGAGAGAGAGACAGAGAGAGAGAGAAAGTGAGAGACAGAAAGAGTGAGAGAGACAGAGAGAGAGAGAGAGAGAGAAAGAAAGTAAGAGAGAGGGAGAGAGAGGGAGAGACTCAGAAAAATAATAAATAAAACAATTAAAGGAACTAACACAACAAATAAACAAACAAATGAAACAACTACAAAAAATTGTGTTAGATGAACAATAATATCTCAGTAGCTAGATCTCAGACTGATGATTCGAATCATTTTAGCAGTAGCTGAGCTCAGAGTGTGTGTTTATGTGACAGTGTGAATACAGGAGCATTTAGTGACACACTCTCACTTCCCCTCGTCATCAGTAGCACAGTTGCACGTGGATAAATGGTTGGTTGTTCTGATCCGTGAGGTTTACGAGCTCGTATCGGTCTCGTAACACCTGTGAAATTTCGCAAGCATCTCGATTAAGACGAGTCATCAGAAAGCACCGTTGACTCCGAGGCCTTGAGACGCTGTCTCACTCTGAAGGAATGACTCCATGCATCTGATTAACTTTTTCTTTTTCTTTCTTTGTCTCTCATGACTGAACGATGACCTGGATGACGTCTGGACCTGCAGGAAACAGTCCAAGGTAAGATGAACATTTCAGACACATTGTTGATTTGATAAATACAAAACTGCTCCAAATGATTAGCAGGCTAGTAATCACACGCTTTCTTAGTACTAGCACTGTGTGGATGTATGGGACTTCCTAAATCTCTGTGTTCTCAGGATGGGAGGGGCACACTAGCGACACTATCACACTATCAATCACAGTGACACTAGCCAATCTTAGGCACCTGTGATCAATCACAATGACACTAGCCAATTGTAGGGGCCTGTGATCAATCACAGTGACACTAGCCATTTGCAGGGTCCTGTGATCAATCACAGCAACACTAGCCACTCGTAGGGGCCTGTATTAATCACCGCAACACTAGCCAATTGCAGGGGCCTGTGATCAATCACAGTGACACTAGCTGATCGTAGGCACCTGTGATCAATCACAGTGACACTAGCCAATCGTAGAAGCCTTTTTGGAATCCCAATTCCACAGCGAAAACTAGCCAATCGTAGAAGCCTGTGATCAATCACAGCGACACTAGCCAATCGTAGGGGCCTGTGATCAGTCACAGCAACACTAGCCAATCGTAGGGGCCTGTGATCAATCACAGTGACACTAGCCAATCATAGAAGCCTGTGATCAATCAGTGACACTAGCCAATCGTAGGGGCCTGTGATCAATCACAGCGAGACTAGCCAATCGTAAAAGCCTGTGATCAATCACAGCGACACTAGCCAATTGTAGGGGCCTGTGTTTAATCACAGAAACACTAGCCAATTGTAGGGGCCTGTGATCAATAACAGTGACACTAGCCAATCGTAGGGGCCTGTGTTTAATCACAGCAACACTAGCCAATCGTAGAAGCCTGTGATCAATCACAGCAACACTAGCCAATCGTAGGGGCCTGTGATCAATCACAGTGACACTAGCCAATCGTAGGTGCCTGTGTTTAATCACAGCAACACTAGCCAATCGTAGAAGCCTGTGATCAATCACAGTGACACTAGCCAATCGTAGGGGCCTGTGATCAATCACAGCGACACTAGCCAATCGTAGGCACCTGTGTTTAATCACAGTGAGACTAGCCAATCGTAGAAGCCTGTGTTTAATCACAGTGACACTAGCCAATCGTAGGGGCCTGTGTTCAATCACAGTGACACTAGCCAATTGTAGAAGCCTGTGATTAATCACAGTGACACTAGCCAATCGTAGGGGCCTGTGTTTAATCACAGCAACACTAGCCAATTGTAGGGGCCTGTGATCAATCACAGTAAACACTAGCCAATCGTAGAAGCCTGTGTTTAATCACAGTGACACTAGCCAATCGTAGAGGCCTGTGTTTAATCACAGTGACACTAGCCAATTGTAGGGGCCTGTGTTTAATCACAGCAACACAAAGCCAATCGTAGGCACCTGTGTTTAATCACAGCAACACTAGCCAATTGTAGGGGCCTGTGTTTAATCACAGCAACACTAGCCAATCGTAGGGGCCTGTGTTTAATCACAGCAACACTAGACAATTGTAAGGGCCTGTGATCAATCACAGTGACATTAGCCAATCATAGGCACCTGTGATCACATGTAGGTGGGAAATTTTCGCATGCTAGTGTGAATGTAGGGTCATCTCTGGGATTTCATCGTGACTGTGATCGTTGTGTGTCAGTAAGAATATCACAGGATTGACCGCCATGGGCTAAAACAGCTGCTCTGAATGTTGGGCGTTGCATCACTCCTCGAAAAGAAAATGTATTTTTGGAAACAGTGTTTCTCTTCCTGTCGCTTGCTGTTGCGGAGACAGAGCGGGGTGTGTGTGTGTGTGTGTGTGTGTGTGTGTGTGTGTGTGTGTGTGTGTGTGTGTGTTTGTGCGCATTGGAGCTTGGAGATCGCGCGAAATGCCCACAAAAGCCACAATGTGTGAGAGGATGAGCAGGGACAGTGGACCAGTGTGTGTGTGTTCAAAGCTGCATTGTTGGAATGCGCCTCTAACACACACACACACACACACACACACACACTGGCGCCTCCTCTTTTAAAGACAAAATTTGGCGGATCGTCTGGAGTATAAAACACTTCATTATTTAATTATCCATATGTCTATTTGTCCTTTCATCACCCAAATTTCTTCATTCATTCGTCTGTCTGTCTTTCCCTCCATCCAAGTAAACATACACACACACAAAAAAACAGCTAAATGACTGATGTGAAGGGGGAAAGGTCAACGTTATTTAAATATTATTAAATAGTTATAACATTTTAAAAAATATCCAAAATGCTATATTAGTACTGATAGGCTAGCGTAATAAACGTGTACACAGCATTCATTCAGGATTAGCAACTTTAGCATTCTGAGGTAAAAATCTGCCTGTAACCTTTAACCAGTCCGATGGGCTCGGGGGTTGGGCGCCTCTGGGCTTGAGTGACTCGGCGCAGCACGTTACCGTGGGAACAGACGTCACTGAAGCGGGAATTTTATCTGGCCTTTAACAGATTTACGCTGTTCATTAGCACTTCTGTCACAAAAGCTTCATCAGACATGGTTTGCTTTAACCTCAGACCTGCTTAAAGGAGCAGTTCACCAAAACTAGCGTGTACACAGTGACTGTACACATTTTAGCACAGTCAGCGTCGAGGCTAATGTAGCTAACAAATAGTGGCCTCAGGTTTTTAAATCAGCACACACTCGTCTTGCTAAACTCCCTTTAAAAAATCTAAATTGTTGTTTGTACACATGCTTTGGTGTTCTGGAAACTGACATGACTAAATTTAGTACAGCTTAAAAGAAGCTAGCGAGCTCAAAAAGCTAACTGCAATCTTGTGAGGCAATAAGAAGCAAGTGCCGGAACTTATATGCGATTAATTTAATTAGCAGTAAGGGGAAATATAGTGCACACAGAGTTCACAGGGTAAATGTGATCACACTACACAGTCTCTCATTGTGTGCGAGTCCCTCAGGTGTGTTAGCATCATGTTAGTTCTGTGTTAGCGGAACAATACGCTACACATGCCCGCGCACGCCCGTAAAACTCACACTCTTTTCTCTTTCTGCAGGTGTTTGCATTCGACCACTGTTTCTGGTCCATGGATGAGTCCAACATCCCCAAATATGCAGGTGACTAACACACACACACACACACACACACACACACACACACACACACACACACACGGCACTTTCTCAGCAGTGTGGGAGGTGAAGTCTCACCCAACACATAATTATCTGGAGTGTGGGGTTTAAACAGGGTTCTGCACTAAGCTCTAAATGAGCACTTTCCACATACCACCGTTATTGTGTTTTAGAGCAAAAAAACAACAACAGTAGAGCTAATGGATTCCTCATTACAGCAGATTAGCATGCTAAACACTTAATCAGTGACAGGAGAGCGTTCCGCTGTGGTGGTGGATCTCCGCTCACACGGTCACCCACACTTAGGTCTTCTGCTGGATCTCCACTCACACGGTCATTACAGTGTCTCTCTTCTGGGGTTTTTTTGTGTGTGTGTGTGTGTGTGTATAGGTCAGGAGGTGGTCTTCAGGTGTTTGGGTGAGGGGATCCTGGAGAACGCCTTTCAGGGATACAACGCCTGCATATTCGCCTACGGACAAACAGGTGTACTATCTGTCTGTCTCTCTCTTTTTCTCTGTCTGTCTCTTATGTTCTTTCTGTCTGTCTCCTTCTCTTTGTCTTTTTCATGTTCTGTCTCACTCTCAGTCTGTGTGCTAGTCTCTCTCTATATGAGTTTCACCCTCCTTGACTGCACACTGCTGAGCAATCTTCAGTTAGACAGGAGAGTGAGACGGAAGTGTGCTGAATAGTGTGCACTACAGGAGGGTGAGACAGCTGTTGGTCTCATTGGAGCAGCAGGTAGATGAACAGGAAGCTGCTGTGTTTCTCATCGTTCTGCTGAATCGCTCAGGCCTCTGACACACACACACACACGAGAATGGTCTTTGGCTATCCCATTTCCTGTCTTTCATAGTACAACACAGTCTCCTTCTGTCTCCACTGGCCTTCAGTCTGCTGTGTGTGTGTGTGTGTGTGTGTGTGTGTGTGTGTGTGTGTGTGTGTGTGTGTGTTTTCCCCAGGCTCAGGGAAGTCGTACTCCATGATGGGGAGTGTTGATCAGCCCGGTTTAATTCCGCGTCTCTGCTGCTCGCTGTTTGAGAGAGTCGGCCGGGAGCAGAGCGACTCACACACCTTTAAAGTAGAAGTTTCCTACATGGAGATTTACAATGAGAAAGTGAGAGACCTGCTGGACCCCAAAGGGTGAGAGACAGAAACACACACACACACACACACACACTTTACACCTCAAAACTACTTAGTCCAATCCCAGCATGGCCTCTCTGTTTCAGTCCTACTCTGACAGTCCTACAGAGTGTTCTCTGTACCTGTCATTTCTAATAAAAAAGGCATGGCCTCGATGTACCTGTCTATAATAAAGGAGGATGTGGCCTCTCTGTACTGATAATTTCTAATAAAGGAGGGCGTGGCCTCTCTGTACTGGTAATTTCTAATAAAGGAGGGCGTGGCCTCTCTGAACCAGTAGTTTATAATAAAGGAGCGTGTGACCCCTGTACTGGTAATTTCTCATAAAGGAGGGCGTGGCCTCTCTGTACTGGTATTTTCTAATAAAGGAGGGCGTGGCCTCTCTGACCCAGTAGTTTATAATAAAGGAGCATGTGACCTCTGTACTGGTAATTTCTCATAAAGGAGGGTGTGGCCTCTCTGTACTCGTAATTTCAGATAAAGGAGGAAGTGGCTTCTCTGCACCAGTAATTTCTTATAAAGGTGGGCGGGTTTTAACCAGTAGTTTCTAATAAAGGAAGGCGTGGCTTCTCTGTACTGCTAATTTCTAATAAAGGAAGACGTGGCCTTTCTGTACTGGTAATTTCTAATAAAAAGCCAAAAAGGGGGTGTGGGCCCTCTCTGTACCTGTCATTTCTAATAAAGGAGGGTGTGGCCTTTCTGTACTGGTAATTTGTTATAAAGGAGGGTGTGGCCTCTCTGTACATGTCATTTCTGACCAAGGAGGGCGTGGCCTCTCTGTACATCTCATTTCTAATAGAAAAACAGCGTGGCCTCTCTGTACTGGTAATTTGTTATAAAGGAGGGTGTGGCCTCTCTGTACATGTCATTTCTGACCAAGGAGGGCGTGGCCTCTCTGTACATCTCATTTCTAATAGAAAAACAGCGTGGCCTCTCTGTACTGGTAATTTGTAATAAAGGAGGGTGTGGCCTCTCTGTACATGTCATTTCTGATGAAGGAGAGTGTGGCCTCTCTGTACTGGTTAGTTATTGCTTTCGGCTGCTCCCTGTTCGGGGTCGCCACAGCAAGACCAACTGGTCCGCACAACAACTTGGCAAATGTTTTACGCCAGGGTGCCCTTCCTGACACAACCCTCCCATTTTCCCGGGTTTGGGACCGGCACTGCATCCAGTGGCTTGGGGGATGATAGGCGAGAAACCTACCACTGAGCCACCAATGCCTCCTGGCCCTCTTCTGGGAATTTCTAATAAAGGATGGTGTGGCCTCTCTGTATTGGAAATTTGTAATAAAGGAGGGTGTGGTCTCTCTGTACTGGTAATTTTAATAAAGGAGGGGGTGGCCTCTCTGTACTGGGTTAAAATTAATTTTTAATAAAGGAGGGTGTGGCCTCTCTGTACTGGTAATTTGTATTAAAGGAGGGTGTGGCCTCTCTGTACTGGTAATTTGTAATAAAAGAGGGTGTGGCCTGTCTGTACTGGTAATTTCTTATAAAGGAGGGTGTGGCCTCTCTGTACATGTCATTTCTGACCAAGGAGGGTGTGGCTTCTCTGTATATCTCATTTCTAATAGAAAAACAGCGTGGCCTCTCTGTACCTGTCATTTCTGATAAAGGAGGATGTGGCCACTCTGTACTGGTAATTTGTAATAAAGGAGGGTGTGGCCTCTCTGTACCAAAGTTTTTAAAATTTCTCTGATGAAAAAAGGGGAGGGGTGGACCCCTCTGTACTGGTAATTTGTAATAAAGGAGGGTGTGGCCTCTCTGTACTGGGTTAAAATTTTCTTAAATTTTTAAAAGGGGGGTGTGGCCTCTCTGTACTGGTAATTTCTAATAAAGGAGGGTGTGGCCTCTCTGTACCGGTAATTTGTAATAAAGGAGGGCGTGGCCTCTCTGTACATGTCATTTCTGATGAAGGAGAGGGGTGGACCCCTCTGTACTGGTAATTTGTAATAAAGGAGGATGTGGCGTCTCTGTACTGGTAATTCCTAATAAAGGAGGGTGTGGTTTTTCTTTTTTTAAATTTTTGGTAATTTCTAATAAAGGAGGGTGTGGCCTCTCTTCTTTGTTAAAATTTCTTTAATTAAAAGGGGGGTGTGGCCTCTCTGTACTGGTAATTTCTAATAAACGAGGGTGTGGCCTCTCTGTACCGGTAATTTGTAATAAAGGACGGTGTGGCCTCTCTGTACTGGTAATTTCTAATAAAGGAGGGTGTGGCCCTCTTCTGGGAATTTTTAATAAAATTTTCTTAAATTTTTAAAAGGGAAAGGGGTGGCCTCTCTTTCCCGGTAATTTCTAATAAAAAAGAAAAAAGGGGGTGACCTCTCTGTACTGGTAATTTCTAATAAAGGGAGGGGGCGGGTTGGGGGGTTCTCTGTACATCTCATTTCTGATAAAGGAGGGTGTGGCCTCTCTGTACTGGTAATTTCTAATAAAGGAGGGTGTGGCCCTCTTCCTTTTTTAAAATTTGGTTTTTAAGTTTTCTAATAAAAAGGAAAAAAAGGGGGTGGCCCCCGTCTGGGAACCTCTTTTTTATTAATAAAGGAGGGTGTGGCCTCTCTGTACCTGTCATTTCTGATAAAGGAGGGTGTGGCCTCTCTGTACTGGTAATTTCTAATAAAGGAGGGTGTGGCCTCTCTGTACTGGGTTTTTAATTTTTTCTTTTAAAAAAGGAGGGTGTGGCCTCTCTGTACCTGTCATTTCTGATAAAGGAGGATGTGGCCTGTTTTTCAGACCCAGTGAAGGAGGCGTGTTTATTTCTAATAAAAGAGGCGTGGCCTGTCAGTTCTAGTGAGGGAGGTGTGTCTTTTGTTCCTGTAATTTCTAATAAAGAAGGCATGGCCTCTGTTTCAAGTCAAGGCTCAGAGCTTCTGCACCCTCTAGTGGAGCATTGAAGTTCCTTTTTAATACTCAGAGGTTTGAGCTCAGTGCTCCTCACACTCAGCTGTGATTTTGTGTGTGTGTGTGTGTGTGTGTGTGTGTATGTGTGTGTGTGTGTGTGTGTGTATGTGTGTGTGTGTGCAGTTTGTTCACGAGGCTGCGAGCAGATGAGGAATGCAGCACAGAGCAAGAGCTGGATTTTTTTAGCAGGCCGTTGCTGCAGAACATTGCTTTCTGTTTATAGTCACTAGGCATGTGCTGATCTAATGAGCAGATTTATTTAACACACACGGTATTGTTTTAGGCACTAAAGTCACGTGTCACTCAGGCACTAAAGTCACGTGTCACTCAGACGCTGAAGTCACGTGTCACTCAGGCACTAAAGTCACGTGTACACGTGTCACTCAGCCGCTGAAGTCACGTGTCACTCAGCCGCTGAAAGGTTTACGTTTTCACTCAGGGCCCCGCTGAAGTTCCAAACGTGTCACCTCAAACCGGCCCCCCGGGGAAATCACGTGTCACTCAGGTGCTAAAGTCACATGTCACTCAGGCGCTGAATTCACTCAGGCGCTGAAGTCACTCAGGCGTTAAAGTCAT